>LJIJ01000368.1:0-131552 GCA_001718145.1 Orchesella cincta
TAATGAGTGTATTAAAGAAGTAAGTCGCAATTAAACGCAATGCGGAACCGCAAAGTAACAAATGTCAAAACTTGACGTGTGTAAAGTTGGTGACTAAGCAATATATCGGAGTCGACCTTGACGAAGAGAGGACTGATATGTAAGTAATGGCTCCGTAATCTGATGGTCCTTCATGATCTCGTTAGGGCTGTGGTATCTATGTTGTTAAGAGGCACTTGCAGATAATGGAATCGATCAGGAGCGATACACACGAAAATTTATAAACGCTGTGTATAGACTCTGCTTAATAGGCTCATTCTTTAGAGAGAATGTGAGCATGTGTAACTCGCACTCTACACAAGATGATATGTTCTAAATCACGACTTTTTATGCCGCAAAGAGATATTAGTAGATAGGTATTCCTATATCATCAGTATTTGTATAATGTAGGCTACTATTATTAGCATTATCCATTTTCAGTTTGATGATGTGTGAGTTTTCATCATGCTTTGGAATAAACTTTCTTGCGTGACACATGTATAGGACCTTCACTCAATAGAGATGATATAATCATAAGAAAAGCAGCATCTTTATGTACTTACCACTAGCATATATTGTGTTCTAGTGCGCTTAACTACTTTTTGAGTTCAAAAGTCGTGGAGATCGAGAGGCGTGGTTCCGCTTGAGTACACTTATGCTATACTTTTGAGCGATCTGTGGTCCCGTGGAAAGAGAATACGGCAATATGAGTAAACGTCATTCTGCGGTCTACATTATTAATAGATGGCCGTCATTAAATATGTCGCTTGAGCTCGTTGTGATAGCGTAATCACATAGCTTTTTCATTGACTAATGGATATGCCCTCAAGGTAACTGTGGATTGTTAAAGTGACCGAAAAGTGAAGGAATATGGATAAACACTACAAACTGCGTTGGTGGGTGTCTAATTCAGACCAAAGCAGGTTGGCTCGAGTTTGTTACAGGAAATCGAACATCCCTACTGAGCTCAGGTTTCCGGTAGGGAAATCAAGTTCTACTAATGACTGAGAGGTCGTTGTGAAGAAATGCAAATCCAAGGGATGGTCCGCATATGTACTTCTGCTGGAGGTAGGGCACTAGGATTGGCCATTTGCGTTCACTTGTACAATAACAACGAAGATTAACTATGATGGCAAATAAAATGCAATTTTCCAATTGGATTCACCTTTGTTGTGTTACATTCTTGTAAACAAATTCATGTTCAGTGTGACCTATGCCGGAACTAGATGTCCGTGTTTTTAAAAAAACAAACCGAGTATTTTGCTGTAGATGTAGTTTTTTCGACGTATGCTTGCTGACTTTAGGGCTGATATTTTTGCTAGTGTGTCAGTTATTTCTGTGTTGATATTAACTGATAATTTTAATCAGCGTAACTCAACAAAAATAAGCTTCACTGTATGAACCATCAGTTTCTTGGAAATATAATTTTATTATTATATAAAAGTACATTTATTCACAAGTCAACGCATTAAATGTAACAAAAAAAAAATATACCTGCAGCGTACACCGTCTGTATATCCATATGTCTGCGTCAAGAGATGCTATATTAACCTGGTTTCTTTTGAATGATAAGTCATTGTGAGAACGTAGTGACAGACCTTGTCTTACACGCTTCTTAAATCTTGTGACTGTTTCAGGAGAAGAACATAGGTGTGAGTCTCGTGTATAGCTTTTCGCTATGTATATTGGGTTTAGATATTAGGCAATGTAGTGTTATCGCGGCAGATGAAATTTCTATTGTCTAGTGTATAAGCTGCATAATGCATTATGAAATATAATCCCTGAAAAAGACAAAGTTGAGCGAAAATTTGTATTGACTTTTATTTTAATGATTAGCTTACATTGAGCTCAGAACATGACGAGATAGGATGCGTGCGACCCGCTGCGTTTTGATAAGGAATAAGGAGCTGGAGATCTCAAAGTGGAACATGGTGCGTATTATGATGGCTATGTTGTTACAGCAGACGAAGGACTTCTACTCAAATAGGTAACGGCTTATCGCCATTTTTGAAATTTTGACAAATTCCTGTAAACGCAACAGAAGAAATGTATCATAATTGAAATATACGATGCTAGAAGAACGCGTATAAGAATAATATGACTTTGTTCAGAACCACGCTTATGGATATATGTGGGGACATTACGGTGTAGCCGATGCTAAAATTTTTGTATAACAATTTGGCATCTTATAAAGTAATTCTCCCAATTTTCTTAGTGTCCTCGCATTCAGAGAGTTATAAGCTTTTTTAAAAACTTTGATATGTATGGCAAGTACGCCTCAGTACTTATATATGAATTATGATCCATACTTCACTAAAATCGCATTAAAAAAATTTGTGTGAAATTAGTTGACGTTAAATCTAGGAATATGGTTATTGCGATACGAGGTGGGTTCTGAGACGAACTCGAGCAAATATTTTAAGGCGAGCTGATACATACTATTGAATAAAGAGGTACTAAATTACTCTGCGTTGTAGACATTTAGATCAGGGCTGTCCTTGTTTCTGTTCTTAATAATGAGTGATCGTAGTTGGAGAACGAGGAGATGTGAGCCATGTAATCGCGGTAAAGCCTAATTGTAATACCAGAAATTATTTAAGCCAAAAAGTGCAACGACAAAATTCTTCAAAGAAGAGTTGAAGAAATCCGAGTAAAATCACTAATTAAGATGGATCCTTTGGCAGTGATTTGGATAAACTATTCTTGTGTAATTTTTTTGCGCTTACAACATATAAAATCTAGTGACTTCCAAGGTATAGTTACCAGCCACGATATTTCACACATTTTAATGATTTATTGTAGGCTTTAGCGGCTGTTTTTTTCGAAATGTGGAAAGAAGCTAACTAGTCTAATGAATAATATACTGTTATAACTTATCAGTTTGGAATGAAATTTTTCGCAATTTTGCAAAAATATGAGCTTGAATTTGGCCTTTACATGTACTAATAATTGTGATAATCTTGTAACAGTTAAATTTAATTTAACATTACAATATACTTTTTAAAATTCGATGAAATTGTATGTTCGTAGTCTTGACTCTAGTAGTGTTATATGTCGCGACATGATGTAGTTCAAATAGTCTGTTTGAACTAAATATATAATGTTAGTTCATGTAGCTAATCGAATTGTCGTCTGTTAACAACCGTATATAATAGGCCATATGATCATGATTATCTTCCTAAATGACTTAAAGAAACTTAATTGGTCGATTCGTTACATGATTGTTTCAGAAGATATAGGTATAGCTGTACTACACATAATATATATTAAACCTTTTTCAAGTCTCGTCTTCAGATAACCAATCGAAATACAGCGCACTGAGCGTTGGAATATCACTAATAAGAAAGGGAGATAGAAGCAAGAGTTCGCGCCTACGAACACTCACATCTCGGTTATTCAAGATTTATTTACCACTTTTATCTCAAAACAGAACTACTAGTAGTTATACACCAATCATTATATCTAGAGTATAGATGGCTAGAATCTTGTCTACTTTTCGCACATAACATATATTGTTTGATTAAGGTTGTTGGCATTATAACCGTTGCGAATTTTTTGAAGACAGTTATTGTGCTCCAGATCTTGGAGAGGGCATGGACTGAATCTAGCAACCAAGGCGACATAACACGATCACTTCATCTGGTGGTAAAGAACCATTCACGGTTATGGCAAAAGGGTAATTATGACGTTATATACGCACCTCGCCCTCAATCTAACCGGCACAGTTATTTGGTGCTAACCCTTCTGCCTTCACCACTTTTCACCCGTAGCTTAACATCTTTTTTATAGAATACTGAGCTTGGTAGCTATATTCATCATCTTTAAATATATGCTATTTAATAATAAAGGACAATCTGCGTAGGGGCTGTTCATGCATGCATAGATGGAAGGGTCCCATGTTCGAAGCAATGTCACTGCGAGAGTATGCTGCTCTAGTTCTTGTCATGGCCATGGTCTCGTGTATCGTTTTATTTCACTCGTCGTCTTTCTCAACTTTTCGATTACCTAATTCTATAAAAAATATGAAGACGTTCAGATAGATGAGACTCATGAAAATTTTTACATTCTTCGATAAACTAATCAGAACTTACAAAGCATCATGTTTATCTTTATCCTTCCAAGAGAATAAATTGTCAATAGTGCGTCCTTCACCCGCGACAAATCTGCAGATTTCCCGTCACAAAATAATGGTGAAGATCGAAGCCTTGAAGTCTTGCAATCTTTGTAGCTCTTCCTTGTAAATGAAACCATGGCTTTCCCTGCAAATCAATCGCGTAAAACAGAGAATTGGCGATGTAACATTGGTTGGCAAAATTTCTATTGTTGAAATCATTATTGTGGCTCACCATCCATGTAACATTGGCAGTTGTTTGTGTCTTCTCCGTCAGATTCTGGTCACCGACGGTGAGGATTCCGAACAGGTAATTACTGCCTGCCAAATCTCAATCAGAAATGTTTTATTTTATATATCTAATGTGTGACCCAAAGAATTATAGTAATGGTGTTGTCTTGACATGATCGCAGATTATGGGGGACACATGATGTAAAGTCAAGCAAACATCTGGTGTAGCTCATAGATATATTACGTTTTTCTACGATTGACTCTGGCAATTGCTAAGCTAAGTCATATCACTCAACTTGACATACACTAAATATTGGGCATTTAAAAACATAATAGTAAAATTTTAAAACACAACAATGTGACTAACTAACCAGAACGTCAAAGCACGATAGCAAGGTCAACAGACAAGCTAGTACAGTTTAATCGGGTAAAATATGTATTTTAAGTGTCGGATGCATATAAATATTGTTTAGATGAATGTTGAACGACTATTTCGATAGTAGTTTCATGTCGTCGTTTGTTGGTTTTGTGCATGTGACGTTTACTGATAAAATTAACATAGTGAATGACTCATATTGAATTGGATAGGAGGTGTACAAAGACCAGTCAACAAATTTTCCTTAATATGCTGATTATCCCTGCTGTGGAGAGAAATTATTGCATTCCATCATATCGGGGGATAGTTAGTGTTATAGCCGGAATTTTTAATTACCGCTACGTTTTGAAGTTGTTACATCACTCAATAGCGAAAGTTGAGAGTGAAGAGTAGATTTGGAGATAATGAAAAGACATTGGGTATGCTATCCATATAGAAAACCCTTCGATTTGTTTATGTTAACATTTGACGAAACTCTGATGCTCTGATCTGTTGTTGTAGATCCACAGCCAAATGAGAAATAGGAAGAAAGAGTGTCTACTTGTATAGAAGTGCAGATGTTTTTCAATGAAGATGATTAATACAGTGTTATATATTCTTCACCTTGGGGATCGGTGCACGTCAAGTCCATAAATAATGGCAGCTTAATGGTTTAAAGTTGTTGTTCATTGAGCATCTCAATAAATGCATTGATGCCGCAATTATTTTTTGAGAATCGTGAAATATACAACTATAATTAGTATATTTCCCGTATTCTCATGATAATATCTATGTGCATAATATTAAAAGTTTTAAATAATAGTTTTAGTTTTATAGACGGGTAATATAGAAAGAGAGCATCACGTATGGGTTACATCGCTGAATGATAGTGGCGCTGACATGGTGATCGGTTGTTGGCGATCCCCCCACATTCCCAATTAATCGCAAATCGTGTCACGAAAGTGCAATATGTTGTAAAGAAGTAATCAACAGAATCAAAGTGAAATTCAGATGAAAGCTTTACTCTTGACAGGAGTCATCTTTCTGAATATTTTACTTGAAGCCGTGAGTCTCGCTTAGATGTGGAAGAATTTCATATATTGTTCATTGAAAATTATTGTTTTATGGAAGCGATGAAAAGTTTGAAAAAGCCGATGTACGTGCTACTGTAGTAGGACATCTTATGGAAATCTATTAACTATTCTTATGTAACAACGTATATTGTAAACAACGGAAGAAAGTAAGTCTCTCAGGAAAGCACTGGACATTTAAAATGCAACTCTACATTAATTATGGTCAGCATTGAACCAATGTTGTCTTTTGTGTTAGTATGGTATCTATGTATCAAGTATCACATCAAATCAGTTAATATAATTATTATTCTTGAGTATATCATCAATATACAAAAATATTAGAACTATAAAATTACATCCGAAGATACTACGTGTATTGCTATCAGTTGTTACATAAACGAATTTGCAACCGTTTAAAATCGCACAAGTCATGTTCGATAAAGCATATTTTGTAAACAACTATTAGTGGGTGCTTATTCGATCTGTGTAGCACTGGACATTTATTAATTTACCTTTTCATGGAATCTTGTGGCTTCGAAGTTATCGATTCTCTATCGATGGTCGAAAATTATCTAATTCTCTTCTTCCAGTAAGACAAGTAGTTTCATTTATATATGGCTCATAGGCATTCTCTTACAAGTGACTTACTGACTAATATATACTCGTGGTTCTATATTGCTAAGCTGTAATGTAATGAAATTAGTAACGATTTTATAAAGAACCGTTTAGTAAATTTGATATAAACGTTTTTATGTAATATGAGGCTGTTCTTGTAATATTAATAAACTACACTAATTCTTTGGATAATACATTGTAATTAAGACAAAGTGAGAATGATTATTTGGTCATTTTTACGTACACGATTGTATTGTTGGTATTTAGCAGTGAAATAATTAAAAACCAATTAAGTAACTATTATAAATTTATTTAGATTTTTTATAACTGGATGATTTTTACCTTGTTATATAGATACTTCAATACGAAACAACATATAACAATTTGTATAGGGTTAATCAGCTACATTATAAATGAGCATGCTTGAAGTGAACGGACGTATAGGATAGGATGAAACGAAAGGGAAGTAAAATCAATAAAATTATTATTCAGTATTCAGTACATGATTACCACGATAATTTATATGAACATCATAATATATTTTTTGTATGGTCTTATTTAAAATTCATTGTCAGTCTCTTTGTATTAATGGCGAATGGAGTGATGAAGATGATGCACTGATTTTTAATTGAAAAAGTGACAAGATGCAGTTTGGTAGTGTGCCGCACTGCAGAGCTCTCACAAATGAATATTACGCTACGCTACATTGTTACTCTTTTCACTCATTTCTAGTGATCATCTTCACTTCCCCATAAGCCAACTTTTTTACGACAGTCCTCATGCATATCAAACTTCTGACCGGCCCAACAAGGCCGAGACATCCTGTTTAGTGAATTGCACATGCGAGCTTCATTCGCATACACACAACGTGGTCTTGCCTCTCCATCCACAAAGAAGAGAACTTGATCCGGTTGTTTGCAGTATCCTTGAGTTCTTGTTTTCATGCATTTTCCCCTGTAGTGAATCCAGAACTTGCGAGCCTCATGGTTTGATGGATTTTCCTTTTCAAATTTGTGACATGGATTTTTCTGACAGATGGGCTTGTTCTGGTAACCGTAAACGAGCCAATAACCCTCGTTGCATGGGCCCTACATTCCCGTTACAAATATTTCGATTTATTATTGAATTAATGAAATCATTCGACTTTTTTGTTTCTTTTCATACTTGTGTATGGATAAAGTAGCACGTGTCATGCTCTTTCCAGTAAAGTAAAGGTCGTCCACATCGTTTTTTATGCATGCAGTCACAGCTTCCTATATCAGAATTGCCGATGCGATAAAACTGCATGTTTTTCCCACAAGGTCCTTTCGTGTCTATTTTGAAACACTTTCCGGTAGGCTTATGCAAACGATAATGTTTAAAAGCTGGTCTCGTCGTGTTCACATAATTTTGGGGGCAAAGGCCGACCTTACTACAAAGACGCACACCCACATCAAGACAAAGTAACAATTAGCAAATGAAAATCATATAACAGCTTTTTATTACTAAACCAACTAAATTAAGTGTTATGCCTTTCGGGTGCTTTTGGTAATATGCCACGATTGGCGATGAAGATTGTTAATGCTGAGTTTGCCCTTAAGTATGAACCATGTCAGTCACGGCATGGCACGTTTCCATAAGATAATACCTATATTAACTTGATTTGATATAACTTACGGTCTTGGTCGTTGCCTGATGGGATTCCTTCGGATTGGGCTGAATGCACTAAAACACAATGTGGCAAACAACGAGAAAAGGAATAGAAGGGAGAGTGACACTGACACAGAAGAGAGCCTCATCTTCAACCACTTGAAAAAATAAGCTCTACAATTTTACCACTAGAAAAAAAACGTCTTGAAAAGGTTAACTAGCCAGGCTCATGCATGCAACTAGCACGAAACCAGAAAATATTTCGGGACTGCTGCCAAACAATCAAGTGTCTTCTTTGTTGTTTGTCGCTTTGCTAGTAGTATTTCAATAAAGTGGGATTAAAAAGTGTCGATCACAAGATCACAACAAAGAGCTCATACCAAGCTCGGCAGTTGACTTCACACGAAAGACAACTAATAAATGCGATCGAGCAAATGAAGGGACGACGGTATGGCATCATTCATGGCATCGCATCATCATCATAATCATCATTTCAGCGTTCAGCGTGTGTTTGCGGTTCTTTGACAAGGACGCTTTTGTCGTCCCTTCATTGAACTCAACATGGATAGTTTAGCACGAGTACAAATAATGCAATGCATTATTATTACTCAGAAATTGTATGCACTTTTTTGAATTCTTGCCTTAGATGATAGGATGATGGTGGTAATATGATGATGATGATATGTATTCTCCTCATAAAAAACAGTATCATTACTTAAAAAAGATTGTTTTGGCAAGAACGCATGACATTTTGTGAAAGCAATGAAAATGCTGTGGACATAATAGAGCCAAGAACTAACTACTATACTATGTGTTCTGCTATAAACGCGGAGCCAGGTTACCTATATGGACTTCAACAGGATCGATCAAAATTGTTGCGTTTGTATACTGTTTTCACTGTCAAAAGAGTTTCAAAGATGAGATGCGATGCGGAAAACTCTTGGCAACATCATGGCATTCGTAGTAAGAGAGATGACAATATTGATTCTCTGTGAATCTCATCTACTACGATATTCTATACCGAGGAGATGCACTATATATGCAAAACGGAAACCGGTTCTCGGCGAAATGAAAAGTGGTTTGTATTATGGCGATGATGATGATTATTACTTAGATTGAATGCACAAATTGTAGTAAAAAGATAAGTGATTAAAGCGTATTTTGATATTGAAAAAGCGTAAGAAGCATAAAGTCATTGTCATGTCATGATGGCGTTGGCTGATGGTATCATGTTTTAAGAGCTCTTCATAGCTCAGAGTCCACGTTGTTTTGCTTGTTGCTTCTGGGTAGAAACATGATGATTACACAAATGATGTTCTAATCACGACTTTTTTATGCACAAAGAGATATATAATAGGTATCCTATATCATCATATTTTAAATGGCTACTATTTTGTATTTCTCTTTTGTTTTTACTTGTAACTTCCTTTTTCAAAAAAAAATATATTATACTACTACACTACATATTGTTGTTACATGCATACCTACATGGTTCCTTACACTTTTATCCTTGCATTAGATTACTTGAAAGCATCCATAAGTGGACAAAATGGACGTGTGTAAAAAGCTTTTTTGAAGTTCCTCAAGGTAATTCTGGGTCAAGAACGTAGGCAGGTCACGTAATAATACAGAAAGAACAAGGGGAGCCCATGTATACCGCTGTAATGGTGATGCATGTGGTATGCAAATGATTTTTTGTTACAGTATCATTATTACATGAAAATGAAATGCGAATTTATGTAGTTTAATGAACATGCTCGACAAAAGGTGTTTTCCCCTTGAAGGAAGGAGTGGAGTTCAAAGTGATTGTGATGCCTTTTCACCCAACTCAATGTAATTTACCATTTTTGAATTTTGACAATTTCCTGTATGAACGAGTTACTTTGAAAGAGAGAAGCTATAAATATAGATGTTCAACATCATTGAATGGTGAACGAACATATTTTCAATTTTGACTTGATTCCTTTTCCTTTGCATTCGAGTACATATCAATGAAAGTTATGAATATTTGATTTTTGATTACAATTCACAAAATCCATTATGAAATAGGTAAGTAAATAAAAAGGCTTGCCTCGAGGGGGATGGGATGCACGAGAAAAAAGAGAGATTTCCTTGTAATAAATTACTTGTCTTATTTAACAAGCTGTCTTGTTCTGTTTTTGGGTGTGTGAGAACGAGGAGATGTGAGCCTATGTATGTAAGTAATTGTATAAAATAATGAAAACTCCAAAGGATATCGTTTTGTTATAAACATTTATTGCGTACACCGTTTTGCATAATTTTGTCAAACATGTACAAAAGTTTCGCTTTTCCGTTCAGAATATACATGGTGTTTATGACATGGCGTACCTACCAACCTTTCATTTTCATTATCAACGAACCCACCGACTACATTATATAAAAAACAACTCCCACTACAACTACATTGTTAAATAATTACATACGTTATAAAACCTTTTATCTTATCAACAAACTACGTAACAAAGTGCTAGACTCCTTTTTCGCACTAAATATTTTATTACGTCGTGATGTACTCAAAACGTAGACAATTGGCCAGACTAGAGGGCTAGACTATTGAGCAGGAAGACCCTTCACCTTTGCTATCAGCTAGACGATCCCCCGCCTCACTACCGGAAATGGGTCCAAGCTTCTCCTCACCACTTTTCAACTCGTCAGCTTTCTTTTTTAAAAAGCTGTTTTCATAATCTTTCTTTATTGACTCTGGTAGCTCACTGTTCCAATTTGAAGGGGGCTCTGTTCGGTGCTCCCAAATGTCGTTGTCGTAATGGGCTCGTAATCTCTTTTTAACTCGCGTCTTCTCACTTTCGATTACCTTATTCTATAAAAAAATTATGAAAAGGACGTTCCAGATAGATAGACTCATGGAAAATTTTTACATTCATTCATAAACTAATCAGAACTTACAAGAGCATCAATGTTATCTTTATCTTCCCAAAGAATACAATTGTCATAGTCCTCCTTCCACCCGCTACAATCTGCAGATTTCCCGTCCACAAAATACTGGTGAAATCGAGCCTTGAAGCTCTTGCAATCTTTGTACTCTTCCTTGTAAATGAAACATGGCTTCACCTGCAAATCAATCCGTAAAACAGAGAATTGGCCATTAACATTACGTTGGCAAAATTTTCATTGTGAAATCATTATTGTGCTCACCATCCATGTAAACATTGGCAGTTTTTGTGTCTTCTCCGTAGATTCTGAGCTCACCGACGGTGAGGATTCCGAAGAACTGCTGCCACCAATATTTTGTGCGATTAGGTTTGATACGGATGGGGACGATGTATCAGCAACACTTGCCATGTTTAAGTTTTTTACGAATTGCAATTAAGTAATTAGTTGCACTATACGAATAATATGCTAAATGCTAATCTAATCCATATCAAATATAAAATTGTATTATTCTGTAATATTGAATGTGAAGCTCTGTTGATGCGGTTAGTTTTGCATACTTACTGAATACACATGTGCATCATATGTTGTAGGGGAATCCCATTTGGATCCCGGTTCCATAGGAGGGCTAAAGTGAAGCGAACTCGTGCTATGCAGTGTAAAAAAGTATTGAAAAGACATTGGGTATGCTTATCCATATAGAAAATTCATGTGATGCGTATGTGTGGTGAACAAAGGAGCTCTCGTCATTTTCTATCAGGTACTTTTAATTTGTTTTATTGTACTGTCTTGAATGTGAATATATCAATTTAATGAAAAGCTCTTATCATCGGCATCACATTCATTTGTCAACAGATCAAACTTTCAAGCGACGAAATGCAATGATTACAGCTATTTCAATGTTATAGGTAGTTAAGATGAATTTAAAATGCACTCCCACTTGTTGTTCAAGTCATATCTGATTCTTGAGGTCGTTTGCTGCGGTAGCCCTTTCATTAAATTTTGTTGGCACAGGCCATATATACTCGTGGTTGTACTGAAGTAAGAATAATACGGTTTTAAATCCTTGATTTCGGATTTGCATTTGACACTTGAAGGGAATTCCATTATTTTAGATTTACATGCTTATACATGCATTTTGGACTTGACATTCAATATTATGACGATGTACGATTATCCGAACAAATCATGCGAAAATGGATTTTTGGACTATTTGCTCTTATCATACAATCGGGTAATCATAATCGCCCAGTCTGGCAACTGATGATGATTTCTAATGATGAGCATGAGGCATCGAAAAGTTTGTTGCTTATCTTATGCATTAATATGTCAATCGGGTAGCATTACAAAGCATAAATTATCACACGAGTCACACATGTAACTAATTTTGTGTGCACAATGATTTCGGTGGTAAAAGTCCATTTCGTCAATGGGAATATTGGAAATTCAATTACTGGTGAATGTCACGATCATGATATGATTAAAATTAGAAATGTTGGCATTACGTTACTTTGATATGATAAGATTGTTGAAGTGGAAGGATAAAAATGTAAACATCTCATTATTGTATCGTTGTGAAACGCTGGATTTTTCCTTTCAATATGAAAAGACAATACAAAAAAAGACAGGATTTGATTGCGGATTCTAGACATGTTTCGTGTAGGTATAAATAAGAGGAGGAGGATGAGATACTTCAACCTCCAGTCTTTCTCCGGTAATCGTGGAATTCGTCTGAAACTCCGATCAACTTCGCAAAAATGAAATCCGCCATTTTGGTTTTGTTGGCTCTTGGAGCTGTCTCCGCTTTGCCCCGCTTCAAGTCTGTCCCAGACAGGATTGTTGGTGGAAGCCAAGCCTCCAAAGGCGAGTTCCCCCACATTATCCAGATCAAGAGGAACGGTGGTCAATACTGTGGTGGATCCCTTGTTAACGCCAACTACATTGTGACTGGTAATATTCATTGAATTTTGTATGACGGTTTTGAGTACCCAGAATTCAGTATGAAATGGACTAATTGAAATATGGTTTTATATTTGCAGCTGCTCATTGCGCCACTGCCTCTGTAGCTGGATACACCTTGGTTGCCGGAGAACACAACTTGTAAAAAGCAGTTGAATAATATGTTTAACAACTACTACTCAGTCAGTGTCAGCATCTAAATTTATATGCGGGAGTCTAAATTAGACGTCCACCTCGAGTTCTAAATTGATATTGCCGGGAAGTCTTAAATTTAGCATGCCGCGAATCTAAATTTTGACTCCCGCCATATAAATTTAGGTTCCAGCCGAATCTAAATTTATACTGCCCGGCATATAAATTTAGACTCCAAAAAAATTGCTTAATCCCGTTTTAAAAATAAAAGCACGATGAAATTAATTTTACACCGATGAATTATTTTATTTTTTTTACTTTTTCATATTCGATTATAAAAAATGACTGCTTTAAACCTCAACACTTTTTGTTCACGATTTTAAAAAAGTTAAAAATACCGATTTGGAGTTCTAAATTTATATGCGGACCGCAGCTCTAAATTAGCATTCCGAGCCAAATCTAAATAGACTCCGTGCAATATAAATTTAGAACTCCGAGGTGGAGTCTAAATTTCAGACTCCCGGCATGAATAAAATTTAGATGGCTGACACTGACTGTACTTAAAATGGTTACTAACTTCGATGTACTCCATTTAGGAACTCCAATGAAGGCACTGAACAATCCCGATCTGTTTCTTCCATTGTTCGTCATCCTCAATACAATGCGTAAGTTTCTTAATGGAATTTAGATTATTCTCACAAAGCCCCAATGTCAACTGGTTTGTAAAAATCTCTGTTTGTATTCGTAAATTTATAGCAACACCCAAGCTAACGATGTTGCCGTTATGAGAGTCAGCTCTCCATTCACCCTCAACACCAACGTCCGTGCTGTTACCCTTCCAAGCTCCAGCTTCAACCCTGCTTCCCAACTTACCGTTGCTGGATGGGGAACTCTCACTTCAGGAGGTAACCTTCCCACCATCTTGATGAAGGTCACCGTCCCCCTTGTCTCCACTGCCACTTGCCGTAACGCATATGGTAGCCAGATCGTTGCTGGTATGTTGTGCGCTGGAACCGCTGGAAAGGACTCTTGCCAAGGTACGATAAGAATAAATAGGTGTTTTGTGTCGTTTTGCGTACATTTTTTCAGCAACTAAATAATATTTTCTTTCATTTTTAGGAGATTCTGGTGGCCCACTCATGAGCGGAAGCACCCTCGCTGGTATTGTCTCATGGGGTAAGCTAACAATTGCATTAAATACCATTAATTTTTTATCCACATTTTTAATTAATCGATAATTAACATTAACTTTTTTCTTTGTTCAGGATATGGCTGTGCAGCTGCAGGTATTATATTTTTTTTATTACAGAAAATCAATGATATTCAACCCCATGAATTTAAAAGTTTCACAAATATAATATTTATTCTATGTAATTATAGGTTATCCAGGTGTTTACGCCGATGTCGCCTACTACTCAAGCTGGATCAACGGTCAAACCCGTTAAAAAAGCTTTATTCGCTCCAGTATTCTAAATTATGTTTGAAACTATTGGCTATCCAAACAAAGCTGTAAATAAAAAACAACGCAGTTTAATACGTCTCAAATACTTGATCATGACCTTGAAAGGACATGTGCTTCAATGATATTTTTAGTATTCGATAAGTTTGTGCTGGTTAGACAGGCATCAGTCAATCCTGCCTATCAATTCATGACCTAGAGACAAAAATTTAAACCAGGTTGTTGCGTTTCGGACGTTGGCATTATCATGGCATTACAATCGAATTTTTGAGACATGCCTGGAAAGGTTTATCGTTTAGAACAAGTCATTCGCTTTTCCGTTCATTCTTTATTACTCGTTTCAATTTAACAAATTAGGTGACAACGTTGTGGTGAGATACAATCAACAATACACCATACATCAGAATCATAATGGTTCATAGTTATACAAATAAAGTGTACTTTCTTATCAATACGAAGCAGTCGAGTCGAAACACATCAATCATCATCACATGCGCGCAGCGTAACGTAACGTATCATTAAAAACTCCAGCTTACAATAAGGTCATTCTACTTTTTACTCCACACACATGATTCTACACGTGCTGGAAAATCTACGTCAAAACACGATCAGATCAATGCATCCATTCATATTTACCAATATCGTTTGGTGGGTATACTACTACCCAAAAAATCAGATCATTTAATCATTCTTTCCAGCAAAGTAACTTTAACTTTGATATTTATATTATACACACGCTATGTATACTAGCCTGTATTATAACTTCGTTTCCTATATATTCTTCATATGTCTTCATAGTGCGCTTTAAAAATCCCTTCATTCCCAAACAAATCCGGGTAATTAAAAATCATTTTCTATTCAAATTACAAAATACAAATTGTGTGTTGTATTGTACGTTTACTATTTTTCAGTATTGCTTATATGAGCCTTGAAATGAATTATGAAAATTAGTTGCATTCTACGTTTTCACTCTTTATATGTTGCAAGGACGGCTTTCAAAAATCTTATGAAGGAAATACTTGAAATCGAGTTTGCCTACTTTTTTCAAACATGATGAGAATAATGTTGAGGGGACATTGACAAATTGTCGTAGGCACAATTCTCAGGTAACGTTGATTCGGATGGTTCCCTTCGGAATCTGTTGGTATTTGGAATACTTCCTCTCATCCCACCATTACCAATCATATCTCCGTAGCTTTGCCCATTCTTGAGGGTGGACAAGTTGGTGCTCATTGTGTTTGGGGTTGCGACCGAGGACTCGGATTTTGTAGGACTTGACCTTGGGGGGTAATGTGTTGACGTGGAGGTCACCGTTGTAATATTGGTGTCTGCAGGGGACACAGAGACTGAGCTGTTGTTGTTGTAAGTGGTGACGGATGAGGGAGATGTTTCTGGAGTCGGAGTGGTTACCCCATACTGCAAACATTAATATTGAAATATTCGAATTTACAATCAAACCAACCAAATGGCTAGTTAGGAGAAACGGGAGAGACCTATCGCTATATATTAAATTATAAAACATTTGTATGAATGCTATTGGCGTATAATTTACTCTATTATTGTAGACAGTGGGAAGCTCGGCAGGTTTATTAGCAACGGCAGCTTTCTTCTTCTCCAGATTTTCCCCTTGGGGTGGATGCATGAGCTTCCAAAAATATACTAAAAAGGCCGTGAGGCATGCTACCACAACGGCTATCACAGCAATGCACACAGCAACAAGGATTTTGAGGATGAGCACATCTTTCTCTAAATCTTTGTACTTTGCTTCCAACTCTGCGCGTTGAATCTCCAACAGAGTTGAGTTTTGGAGTCTGAGGTAACGTTCATCGTGGATGTGATCTGTATTTTTGCGTACAAAGATATATATAAATCATAAGGATTTTCTTCTTACAATGCATGCTCATATATTTAGCATATATCGATTAAACACCCACCCTGACAGTCCAATTCGCAACGATTTGAATCATAGTTGTTTTTTCCCGAATCACAAATGTCCCTGCAAGGCTGACAAGTTTGGTCATGCTGCCTGCAATACTCCAGTGCTATTTTTAGTCAAAATTACAAATTATTAAATCATTTTAAACCTAATTGCGTTAATCAACATGTCTTTTTATACCATCATTTATTTCAACTTTTGTTCATACATACCTTGACATTCAAAGTCTCCACATGGTTTTGCCAGAGGCAACGAGCAGACGCTGGTCTGCACGAGCACTCCAACAACTACCAGCAAAACCGCAGCCTTTCCCCAAATTAAACTCGACTTAACATTGTAGTAATTATTGTAGCACCTGAGGAATTCCATTACGAATGATCCATACTTTTCATTTTCAAAAAATCTGAACACCTTTCCCTTTCCCCAATCAAAACGATTCCAAATTCAACTAACACAAACCTAAGCGAAAACTTGAGCTACAGCATTTGTGCTTTGAGCTTCTAATCGCGTACCTCTCACTGGATTTTACGCGACACGAAGACCACGAAGTGATAATAAGAGTCTAATTAACATGTTCACTCACATTAACATTGCGTTGTACCAAACCCACAAAATTGAGCCATCCGAAATGTGTATGTGTAAAATCACCGCTGGTTTTAACTTAATACGGTTGTGCTAGTGCACTTATGCGTGGTATGGTTTATGGGATGTCGTTACACTCCAAATTTTACATTTGTGCCTCAAATGAAGAGCACAATATGTCCTTGTTTTGGAATAACAATTGGTAGTAAAATATCATGAATACGTAAAATTATGTGCTAGACTTGTGTATCCTAAAATGTGAATGGATTTCTAGGAAATGCTTATTCCATTTAGGCATTAAGAGTTGAAAATCCATTTAAGCATATAGAAGTACATGCTTGTGCATTGTAGTTTGTATAGCATTGCTATACATTGGTAAGCTGCTTATGTGCTAGATCAATACAAATTTTTTTAGCATGCACGCAAAACTACATTCATTTAGATGGAAATGAGAGATAGTACAATGATGGATATTCATGATATGCTACAAAAAATATAAAAAGTGTGTGGGTAGAGCTATTGGCGTATCCGTACTTTTAAACATCTGAAATGTTTGAATTGTATTGTGTACGATTGCTCAGGTAAGTATTGCAAATTATTACGCCACTGCCACACCACCAGCTTATATGGTAGTGGACTGTTGTAATCCGATGTTATGCATGGTAAATATTGTTGTTTATGGGATACATAGCTTGTATAAGCATGTAGAGAAATCCTTGATTAAAATTCAACCCTTAGCTCATCATCAGAACCAGCACACCTGTGCAAGTCACGTATACATATGTATAAAAAGTCAAAAGGTACATATCATGCTTGTGTGTTTTGTTGTGTCTGCAGTCAACACACGGGGTGAATGTGAATATAATGTAACATTACGCAAAATGGTATGGTATTGTTGTTCCTAGTCGCTAGTAAAAATGATGAAAAGTCGCATTCTCCTATTCTCACCTGTATTTCAGCCAAATGGAAAATCGCATTGTTGGATTACCGTGTATGGCTACAGCTTTGAAATATAGCATGATACCTATATATCTTGCAGTTGATAATTTTTGGTATTGGAATGTGACTGCGATTCTGCTAGAATTATAGTTATTTCGCTGCTTGCTTCCGATGAGTTTTGTGTGGATAACAACATGAGTTTACGGTAGTAAGTCGTTTGCATGCAGGCAGCAGGTTTTGGATGACTCATACTTTGATCGTGCGGTACATGTGTGCATTTTTAGATAAATATTAATGCGCATGAACTTTTGTAGTTTTCATTTGAAGCTAGTAATTATGCGTGAGTATCGAGAATGCACAAACACACAGTGTACAATACTCTTTGAAAGGAACGAAACTGCAGAAGGAAATAGTTTTCATAGAATTACGAACCACTTCGCAATTCTCATTTACTTTATGATATTTTTTAATTCTGTGACAGGCTTTGGATGTCTTTCTATTGGAAGAAATAGAATATGGAGCATAATAAGTCTGGCTGAATTCGATAAAAAATATATGAATTATTTTTATTACAAATATTCAGAATTTACTATATGTTTAGATTTTTTAAAGCTCTCCCCCTCTTCGACTTCCACAGTCAGTTAACTTTATCGGCCTTTCATGATGATTCAGTCAGTATAGGTTGACATTGGCACTAAATATTCACTGCAACTGTAATGGAATTACAACACTACATTGTCAGTCAGTTGGGGCGAGTTGATAAATGCTGATTCAGCAAATGTCCTTGAACAACAAGACAGTCAATCTAAACCACCTCTCTCTGATATACTTATATATAATGCAGACTTCAGAATTGAGACAGTTAACAAGATATTTCGGCAAACTTTTAGGAGCAGCAACACTTATATTCTCGAGTAAATATTGTACATCCCAACCGCTTCGAATCAGCAGCATAACATCCATGCGAACATTTGTAGGAAATGACTACAGGCTGACATGGAGTCCACTGACATTTTTCGTCTGTAACGAGAAAGTAACTTAAAAGATTAGATACGATAGTACCAGTGGAATAATAAAAATGACAAATTATTTGTGTTACCTATCAAAGGCACAGGATAGTTGAAAGGTGGTTGCAAAAATAAAAATGGTTAGGACTGCTCCAGCTATGCAAAAAAGTTTCCTTCGTGCCATGCTTCTATTATGTGATATAACATGTAACTAACTGTCTTTTGATTTAAACTCTGAGGGGTATATTACAAACAAATAAACTAATTTGACAAAAGAACATATAGCAGTAACTTGACATCAGCAAAATTGGTTTTGATGATGACTTGACTCAAGCCCAATTAAAACTACTTTGAATTCAACAACGACTTATGCAAATCTATCGGTAAATACTATAGTCTGAACTCTGATGAATGATTGACGGTTCATTTTTAGTTATAGCTCCTGAATGGAATAGTTTTTGCTATTCAGAAAGTCGCATGAATTTTCAAATACATTGTTATTTATATTTACCAGTATCACTGAAAATTATGCTTCAATGTAGTGACAGTCTAAGTTACCTATGCTATATCTATTATGGGAACCACATCATCAAACAACAATTAGTGTAAATCGTTTAACAACTTTTTTATTGACTTAGGACAATAATGTTTTATTCAAACTAATTACAAGGAAAAACAACAACAGTGAAAACAGGAAAAGTTATATAACAGAAATAATGCTCTTATCTCACTTCACTTTGTCTTGTCACTTGTCGCCAACCAATTAATATTACAAGTTGATTCGAGTATAAGCTTTTTAGTAACATTACGCATAACAATTATCATTTAGCATGTCAAACTATTGAAATCCCGACTATACAATAGAAGATTAAAACATTTTATGCATCCCTTAAAAATCACATCCCATCGTAAAAAGCATATTATTTACACAAGAAACATGGATTTTTATTTCTTGCTGAAAGCAATCATGGGCTGTTGTTGTTGCTGTTGATTGGTTGCGGTCTGCTGTTGTGGCACATTAGATAAGAAGATTGTGGGGACATTGTTTTGAGATCCATCATGAGAAGCCGAGTTCTGTTGAGAGAATCCAACTCCTCCTCCACCACCACCACCAACGTTGAGAATCAGTGCTGGGATGTAGCTAATACCAGCTCCACCAGATCCCAAAGGAACGATTTGTCCGAGGAGATGATTGTTGTTGAAATTCAGGCTGTTTCCTCCAAAACCAGCGAATTGCAGAGGAACTGTGTTGGAGATTTGTGATGGCTGTTGGTTTTGCTGCTGCTGTTGTTGTTGTTGCTGCTGCTCCTGGACACTATTCTCCAAATCCAGGAAAACTGGACGGAGGGCTGCGTTGGAGTACTGCTGAGCAGCCTGGTTATTAGCCCCACGGTTTGGAATTTGAGTGTCGTGTCGTGCAGCTAAAGGTATGGCACCAAGAAGGGACGCTTGAAGGGAGGTGGGATAAGGTGATCTGAAGCCGGGTGGAGAAGTATTAGTCACGTAGTGGGGGGATCCTCCAACGGAAACGTAGTAGAAATAAGCTGTTGGGGTAAAATAAGAAAATTATAATTTCAACAGAAAAAAAGATTGCTTACTTAAGTTTTGATCGAAGACTTACGAAGAAGGTTGGATTTTGTGTTTGCATTAACATCTTGCTGAACAGGAACTGCTACCGCGGGTTGATTAGACTGAACAGGTGAAGGAGGAACTGCATCCTGATCTGGCCTGATAAACCTAAGTGGCTCACCATTCTGTTGGACAACTGCTAACCCAGCATTTGGCCCAACTCCAACTGGGATCGTAATGGAATAGGAAGGTGAAGGTAGGTTTTGGTTGGAGTTGGCGTTGTTGTTCTCATCCTCCTGCTTATTTTCTCCTTCATCATCGGCTGAAATCACAATAGAGTCAGAGTCGTTTGCGTGCTCATTCTCTTCATCTTCAGAATCCTCCACTCCATGAGTAGCCACAGCAGCTGGAGAGTTTACTGGGACAGCAATCGCCTGATTATTGTCTAAAGCAGTCTTTAAAGAGGTAATGTCTTGAGGTTCACTTTTGTGCTCACCAGAAGACTCAGACTTTCCAGACAAGACAACAGCATCATCCTGATCATTGCTGTTGCCAACTTCACCAGAAACTTCTACAGTGTCCCCATCCGCATTGCTTGAGGGTGCAGCTGTAGATGGTGGCGCTGGTGCTGGCTCAACGGAAACGGTCGTGGACGATTCAGCAACTTCTTCTCCAGAAGAAGTTGACGTGGCTGTTGCAGCATCCTGCTGAATTCGGGCTAGCTCACGGTTGTATGTCTCAAGAAACTCTGCTCGAGCTTGTTGAACTTCAGGAGTGTCCTGAACGGGCTGAGGAAGTTGGACAACGGGATGACTTGGGGGGACGTTCTCTCCATATGCTTTGTATCCGCTTGCCCCGGCGGTGTAGTCAATCTGAACCAGCTTTCCTTCGGGATCAGTGTAGGAGTAGCTGCCAGAGACGCTTCCGTCGAGGTTACGCTCTTCTTGGCGTGATGCGTCGGCTGTGTTATAGGAGAAGCTGTAGGTGTAGATAAAAATAAACATATTTTTAACGCTCAAATTCACACATTTACTTACTCTGAAACAATGGGTATTTCTGTATGCATTTTATATAACCTTGACCCGGGCTCGTAATAGCAAAAAGTTCGGCTAATTGTAACCTTTAATGTAAACAGAATCAATATATGTTCCTCTTCAACGGACCCAATCATAAACAATCATAGCAGTTGATAGCTAGCATAAAAGATGAATTTTTTACACGCCATACAAATTCACGCTGAAACAATAAAGTTCCACTCGCTAATATTCACCACGCTGTACAGCCAAGCACATCCGCTTCTTAATTGCTTGTTCCGAAAGGAAGTTGACCATCGTTTTACTAAACAATGGAATTGTACTCCTGTGTATCATATTGATATTATTATAAAGTCAAATTTTCCATTCAAAAATACTAATCTTATTAATATTATTATGTCTTATGTCACGTAACTAACAATGTTCCCATGTTCGTAATACAATATTATTATTATTATTAGACTCGTCTACTTTCCTCCTCATGCACAATAATTGACAATGCAACTAGTAGAGATATAAAATAATAAGCAGCATAGTGTACCGTTCTGGTTGGCAGTGAAATACGGGGCAATTGACCTTCCTTCCGCTTTGGCTACATCTAGCCACATTCTCCTCACATTTTATTTTGACGCCTCATTGCACTCTACTTCATCTCTCACAATCATAATCAAATATGCATAGAGTTGTGTCCCTTGAAGTCATTCAAGAATGCCGAGTTGATATACATATAGTGTAAAGGCTAACTCATACAGTAAAGAACCTGACATGACATTGCATTTCGTTCTGTTCTTCGCCATACCGCTTATTAAGCTGATCAAAGTGTAGCCTCACACACGGCTACATTCATATTCCACCTGGCTGGCATGACAAGAGCATAACATTCTTCGCTAAATCCCTTTAATGCTCATAGACTCATCAGTCATGCATGCATTTCATGAAAAGCTAGCTAGACCTAGTAGTGATTATGATTGTGAGTTGTTTCAGCTTTTTGGGCATTTGTAAATTTCATTGAAAGTCAACGAAAATCACTACTAGTAAATACATACTACTACTATCATCATCGTCAAGAAAATATGACTTTGATTTTTTCTTGTTTCCTTCTGTCAACAAATTAATGAATTCCTTGTCAAATGACATTCGCGGTTCTCCACAAGGCAAATAAATATGATGAACATTAGCAAACCGCACATGCACATGTATATAATCATACATCATTTATGACACCTTGCTTGCTAAAAATACAAATTACTTGGTATGGTTTAAGTTTAAGCCTCGACATCAATTGCCCACACTCAACATTGGCTAAGACGAGGCTTAGCTAAATTGAATGCCAACAGATTAATCAAATAGTGCGTGCCTATCAAAAAATGAGACGTGTTTACCTGTAACGGCCATCATCACTGAGGGACATTTGTTGCACAGGAATAACTCCATCTTCCCAACCGTTTCCTTTACCGGGCTCCTGATGCTGCTGTTGTTGAGAAACAGGGTTGTTCACCCCTTCGGACTTGGCAAGAATGGATTTCGTAAGAGGGGAATTAGCTGGGAAGACCAACTGCTGGGGGCTAAGTGGTCCACAACCGGCACAGTAAATGAATCCTCCACTATTTCCAACTTGGTTCCATGGAATAAACTGCGGAAGGGCCTGCTGCTGTTGCTGAAGCTGGTGAATGGGCCCGGCAAGGGCTGCAGAAGGTGCGACCAACAACACCTTCAAAATAGGCACAAAAACAGTTTGATACAAAGGTGGAGGACCATACTCATTGTTATTGTTGATATGGTTGTAGTTCCCCCTGCCTAAGTAACTCAAACAAAACACTAAGATTGCCCAGGTCCAAGCTATTATCCCAATAAATTGCCGGCAACTCTTGATGAAAAAGTCAAATTCGAAGAGAGCCATTGACCCCTAGATCAATAAGGACTGAGATGCATGTACATACCACAACAAGTTAACAATTTTAACAATGGGAGGTTAGAATGAGACTGTAACACAAACAATAACAATCTAATGAACTTCATCTTCCAAGTTTCAAAGAGAGGCACCCTCTGTGTCGGAATCCAATTTTAATTCACACCGTCAATATTACTATCCATTATGGAAAAACAAACAATACCGAACCGGAGGCAAATATTCTGATATCCAATATTATTTTTGGCTGCCCAAAGTAAAACTCTTTGGATGTATGATGTTCTCTCATCTTCCAACAATGGACCATGTCACGTCACAATGTATATCTTTTATGCAGCACCGACAGCAAATTGATTGAAGAGTCTTAATTAGTCGTTTTATTCCTTCTTCAAAGTTTATTGTCCTCCCTTCATATGCGGAAGTACTATAATGTTTTAGGTGAGATGATATATACGAACTTTTCAACTTGCCTATATACTTACATTTAATATCGTTAATGGTCTGTATCTATATAAGTATATTCGTCAATTAGTCAAATGTGAGTGAACTTCCGATAAAGGAAGTTTCAAGTATATTATTAATACACAACAAAGATCCACAAAATGGGATTACTAATTTTACTGTCGAAAAAATTTCGACAGCTTCACAAAGTCAGAAATTTAAATTATGACATGTTAGACTGTCTCAACAAAGACGAAACTGTGTGTACAGCATCTGCTGTCTGCATAAAGAAACTGCTTCGACCGGCCAGTTAGTCAGGACTAAATTGATGAGGAGAAATCAAAGATTCCTCAACGCAATTTTGGTATAGTAGAATAACTGTCGAATTTCGCATTTCAACTGCAAATAGTATTGAATTGCAAACTGTGTTAGTAGGGTGGGCCGACTGTTGTGGGCTACTTAGCACATGTTACACGATACGGTATTTTAGAGATGCACATCTTCCTTCACACAAAACTTTTTCTCATTCAAAAAGAGAAGATGATAATGATAGGAGTGCATGCGCGAGTGGTAACGGAAGACTATTTTCTTTAAGGAAGATGAAGAATATATGTATGTATGAAGTTCACACAGCAAACATTTTAACAACTTGTAAATTCACTGCACATTTTATTCCTCAAGTGAACAACGCTATATATTAAACCATATATACCACAAGACTAGATAGGAGTATAAAATGTATGCATTTCTGTTTCTGCGGCGTTGCCACTAAAAAGTTAAATGCGAATTTGGTTGCAATGTCACCTGCAGATGAGAACTAAGCTGTTAATGGGATGATATTATATGGTATGATAAACATCCAAATATAATATAACAGTTTGGTGTGTATTCCTATTCACTCCTAATGAAAAACTAGGAAGAGAGATTCAGCAATTGTTGGAGCAATAATGCAGATGCTACCTATATGTTCAGCAGTTGTTTCCTTCCTATAAGAGTAGCGCGCAAAGCTCTTCTATACAGATAGGATGGAGGCGCTTCACGAACTTCTTCTGGTGTGTGTGCTTAACGTGCGCGGACATTTTAGGTACCTTGGACAAAGCCAAGGTAAGGTTTCTTCTTAGGCAATCGCAAAAATATTTTTCTGCAATGTGTCATGTCACACTATACCATATAGATATAGTACTTTTGGTCAATTTTTTGGTAAACAACCAGACCTTGCAAATCACGAAAATGCAACCTTTGTATATTTTTTTAGCCATCAGCATCGTTATCGTTATGTGCTTAAGCTCGATATAACTGAAATTCTCAGAGTGTTGCGTTTAGATAATGTGGGTTCTTTTTCAGTGTTTCGTCATCTTGATAAGTAATCATTTCAATTCATGGAAATCATGCTGAGCCATATCTTCGTGTTTTGAGAACTGACACTAGATTTTCCTTAAACGATAGCTTTTTTACACTTTAACACCTCATAATGGCGTGCATGGGTGAATTGTCAAATTTGAATGGATGGATTGTTTTTCTCTCTCTCAAAATACCTTCATTTACAGCTACCTATTCCAGTTTTGTTTTTGTAGAAGTACCGCTACTGACGTAGATTTAACCTTGCGAAATGTTTTTGGAGTTATTGTTTTGTTTTTTCATTGAAAAGGTTGAATGACAATGTTCAACGGAACATGTTTTTAAAATTCTGCATCCAAATCCATTAAGTTATAAAAATGACTCACTCAGCCATCCGCGCAACTCTGCTATTGCTAACGGTGTTACCGAAATAGCCTTCAAATTGACTTTTATGCAAAATGAATATATCCAAAGTACTTCTTCATTCGCATCATCTCTACTTCTTCCAACATTTTCAAGTTATGCCCAAGCCATTTCCTTCCTAACAAGTTGAACTGATATGACTTTTCAGCAAACAATACAGATCAGGATATAAACTATTATAACTTTGCAGGAGGAGCTCTCTTTATCGAATTTTCTGCAGTCCACAATGCTATATAACATGGTTGCGCAATGTTCAAAAAAATAAATGGACAAGCTCGTCGGCCATGAAAACTCTGAAGCTGTTTGTCAACAAAGCAAAAGATTTGAAGGAGATCTCGATGATTACTTTTGTCTGAAATTTATGCAACAGCGAGACAAACTACACAGTCAACAGTTCATCTGAACTGATGAGGATAACTACTTTACGCAATGCATTAAATCTTCAACAATAAAATTAAAACTTATTTGCAAGAATCTTATAAATGAAAGAACCTTACCGATACAATTAGGAAGCCCATGATTTCAGTCCAAGCTGTCCTATGAAAAACTAGATAAAAGGATTTTTACAATATTATACTCGTATGCAAACTTAAAAACACAGAAAAACTTTGTCTTGAAGCTTATTCCAGGCCGTCTTTGTTCGGTGGGCCACGAGAGACTGGACTGATCCGCTTCCAAGTGAAACTAGTCTTCTAATTTTAAAAATAAAAGCCGAATATCATCCTCCTGATCAACATCATCATGAATCATGATCATCTTCACTCTATTATAGGTGCATGCTTCGGATTACTTATTCCGCACCACCGAACATAATATATTGAATCATTCCCGTCATCATCAACATGATGAGGAAGATGCGCTGTAGCAAAAATCTTTTTGTACAACAGGCAAATACATCTACCGCCACCACACATCTTTTATTATCGGTTAGTCATATTTTTTTCATTGAAGATGCTCTAATGGAATAATAACAATAAGCTTTGGCAAGCGTGTGTGTGTGTTTGGAGCAGCAGGTACCAGTTTACAAAAAAAGCAGATGCCAAGTTATTATGTACGGGTACAAGAAAAGTAATGCTATTCTTGTGTCTTGTC
Organism: Orchesella cincta; assembly: GCA_001718145.1. Classification (NCBI taxonomy): domain Eukaryota; kingdom Metazoa; phylum Arthropoda; class Collembola; order Entomobryomorpha; family Orchesellidae; genus Orchesella; species Orchesella cincta. The sequence continues at coordinate 26,763 of LJIJ01000368.1, forward strand.
CAAATAATCCGAATTATGTAATATCATCTTCGTCATCATCATCAGCATCACATCACGACATATATGAAATGCTAAGGGTAATGAATGTAATAAAAAAAGAGTTGATGATGATAAAGAAGAAGAGACTTTTTGTATCCCTTACGCCTTACTGCGCCGATCCCATCCCGTCTTCATTGAATTTTGAATATTATTTGCATTGTCAATTGTGTTTGATGATGGTGGTGATGATTACTAATAATATTGATGGAACGTTGCACCCAAGTCGATGTGATGTCGAGTTTTATTAGTTGTCATAAAAAAAATCCGAGATTCCACTTGTCATCCTCATCATCATCAAGATGAAGCAAAAGCAAGCCAAAGCCACTCCAATGTTTAATCAATTGGTTGAGATGTTGAGTTTGAGGATGCATGCGTGTCAAATGAGATGAGAGAAATGTAAGAATGCATTTCAAAAAGTTCGCTGGCCTTTTTCTAATGCGCTTATTTTTGTCGTTTATTGCTACCAACTTGCAGCTAGTTTTGTAGTAATAAATAAGACCAAGCTTATTATAAGAAATAAAAGCAAACTCTTGTAGCAATCAGGGCAGGTATTTAAAGTTGAAAGCAAAACACCCAACCTTTTCTGGTACACGATAAAAATAAATTCGAATTCAAAAGGTAGATTTTTTTTGCTTTACTCTTCAGTAAACTGGTATTATAAATAGCATACATAAATTACACTATTTTTACTTACATGGACGTAGAGACCCGAAGCCATCGGCTAGGCTGCTCCATCATGCAAATTTCCCAAACCAAGATTTTGCATGATTGGTCTTGAGCTGATCTGCGATTAATCATTAACTTCATTTATTAGCCTCGAACCAATAGTTTTTTATCAATACATGCATGGCAAGGCTGGTTAGTATTCTTCCAGCAAAAAAAAATCTTTCTATTATTGCTTCCAGTTCGCATTCGCAAAATTGAAGATGAGCACAACATGTTTTTTTTTCTGACGCGAATCATCATCCTTAAATTTTTTATGGGAGTGGAGAAGGAGATGAACAACAAGGCTGAATAAATTGCATTCTAGAAAACAATCATTTACAACTTACAACCCATTTATTCGGAACTGGAATACTGGATTAGTCAATCTTACTGGATAGTTGCAAGGTAGAATGGAAAGAATGTGTTTAAGGTCAATTGGCTATTAAGTATAGGATATATTCTATTGTTTGCCATGCATGAAATGAATGGCATCAAGAATCAAACCTTTCAAAATACCAAGTATGAAAATTTCTGTGCAAAAACGTATACGAGTTTAGTAGGTTGAAGGTAACGAGTCAGCCTTGTGTCTTGTGCTTGTTCACCCGAAAGCAAAATCAAGTATTATGTGATTATTGTTACATCACGAAATATAATAATACAGATTACAACTGGGCAAGTAAGTAAATATCGGGGTAGAGATCAAAGCTTATTTAGCCCTAGACCGCAGAGATACCAAAGATTTGAGGAGTAATGCAACGAGAGGCTCAGGTGTCCAATAATAATAGGGCTACGGATAGATTACATCCAGAAGAAGAGAAGATGACGATAAATTCTAGGAAAAAATAGGCAGGTACGATAAATATGCAGAATCTAATTCAAATAAAAAAATCAAAATGAGCGTAGGAAATTTTAAATTTTCTATACTAGCTTGTCATTGTCATTCATTTGGTCATGCTGCATACTGATTTGGATGATGATGATGATGATGAGTATATTACGAGTGTACTTATGGTATTGTTTAAAGAATTTGATACTTTTTGTAGCCCACCTTTCATTTTTATATGCTCATACTCTCCATTGTTCGTAATGGGATGAAGATGAAGAAACCTCATATTGTTCTTGTTCAAACGAGCGTAGTATATTTTATGCAGTATCTAGAGGTGAGTGGCAAGCAAACTGATGGACGAGTCCCATTTATCCAAGTTCAACAGGGTGAGTGAGACATACATGCATACTAAATAGTAATAGTCAGTCTGGGTCTGATAGGTATATTGTGCATTTTATCCATAACCCGAATTATGTAAATCCCAGTCAACATTGATTGACTTGATATCACGTGTCCTTTAATAGCCATGACTTTGCCCCATTTTAAAATTCTAACTTTATTTCTGAGTAAAAGTAGACGACAGATAACCGAGGTGCTTACTGACTGAGGTTAAGATAAGGAAGGCATGGAAGACTAGCTGATTTCATAAGACTCGGAAGGGAAGACCTTTGAATTGAAGGGCGAAACCGGAAAGGCTTCAAATTCTGGTAACCACCAAACCATGACCTGTTGAGTGAGTTGCTTATGTCATACAATGCAATGGTACTTGTTACAGTGCGTACAGACAAAAGTATGAAAACAAAGTTAACACCTTTCCATCTTAGTTTTTGTAAACCACAATTATGTGTAATCTATGTCGCCATCGTCATCAAGTTTTTTCTACAACAAAGGATTATACACCCATAACCATCACTCAAAGAAGAAACAAGAGAATTAAATTTATGATAATGCTGGTAATCATAATCATGCAAAAGTGTGTTTCTGCCCATCTTCCATTTTTTGTTGGACATTGAATCAAGTACACACTACGTTTGTGGGAGTTCTTCCAAATTAAAAGGGTCCAGGTGTGCAATCAAAATCAATGTTCTATGAAACTGGCACATGTAATAGTTTTGTTTTATTGTCTGTTGTAACATTCCAAGAGCAAATTTTATCATGTTTTACACGTGATTAGATGTCTTCCTGAATATATGGTTTGAATTAGGCAAATAATACTTAAATAATTTTAGTTTTCATCAGGGTCACGTCACGACCTCAGTCAGGGTACCTGATTGTCATTTTGCTTGCGTAGGCATATAATATTCAGCGTTGTCTCGATATTGTCTGTTGTCTCATTAAATTCTGAGAATTCATTTAACGATTCGTATCCTTTGTAAAAACCCTACTTCTACTTGCGAACTAACATGATGCTTTTATTGTTTTATTTTCCAGAAATTTCATGTCATGCAAAAGGCAAAAACCGGTTCTCCAGATCAGCTCAACTCAACGTGTATGCAAAATAGCAATTACAAATTGTAGTAAAAGTCTTCCCTGCAGCCCGTAGTCAGATTTGTAGCAGGTAAAAGATAAACGAGATGATTCTGGATTTAATATCGCAACAGGCAGACCTACTTCTCATGTCAATTCAAAAACGACCAGAAGAACGAACATATTCTGTACCTATTGAGATGGAATGTCCGTTTTTGATCTGACGAAACACACTTGCATGAGCAATATGAGCATGCTAAAGCAAAAACACCAAACTGTCAAGTCAAGTCAGTTTGTCATTATTGTGAAAATTCCAATTGTATACATAAAACTTTATCAATCATAAAGGTTCTTTGAAACTTCAATAACACCCAATACCACCAAACCTATGCAGGTAGTTTTACTACATACATACAAAATACCTAAGCATGTTTATATGCAACGAACTTGACTTGCTATTTTTGAATGCAGAGGAATAGATAATTTTGCTCGTGCAGACGAGCGTCTAAGCTACAGCAGGTACAAAGTTAGGGAAGATGTCCACTGTTACTTGCACATATGATTCGATAACACCAGAGAAAGTTTCAAACTTACGACAATTACGTACGACTCCAAAAGCTGCTACTTTCCACTTGCCAACCGATGACGAAGATTCTACCTTAACATTTCCTAATACACACTGGTTTCATACAATGCATCCATAAAATATTTGTAAAATATTTGATCATTCCATGCATGCAACCAAAAACCCAATTAGAAGTTTACAATATTTGAATAGTGAGAAAAGTCCCAGATCAAATATAACATTGTGAATCCATACAGTGTTTAATCTGGTATACCAATCTTCAGGGAAAGTGGCTGCTTGTAAAAAATTCCATATATGTATGAACTTATGCCAAAAATGTATCTGATTCCTGTGAAGTATTTACATGCGTACAGTTTATACATAACAGTACGATAATTATTCGGTTAACACGGAATCTTGAATTTTCAGTGATAATCAGTTAATACAGATATCTGCTCAGCAAGACAAACAAAACTCGCCTGTAATTCAATTTATTGTAAAAATGTTAACATATCGACGTCTTGAACAGCCAAGCTTTCTAGGTTCTAAATGTTTTTACAGTATTTGGAGTTCCCTTTCACTTCGAGCTCAAACAGGTTGTTTTTTTTAAAATTTTTGCAGAAAAAGATGTAATCCTTTTTGTCATTAACTTCAAATATGCATGAATTTATGCAAAAAAATAAAGCTGCAATAAACTGCATGGTAATTTGTTTTGCTTGGAGTGAATGAAGGTAGATTTTATTTTTCATTCCGTGTTCATTTTTTTCTTTCAATTTCTTTCGTTCACACACATTTTGAAGATGTTTGTTGGAAACATAATGTGTATCACAAGAAAATATAAGATCTTTTTCTGAGATTTCTGCATAACACAGATCTTTGGTTTTGATTTTGATTTTTAAAGAGAGTGTGTACATTTGTCCATTAATTATATTGAGTGTAACCTGTGGACATGCGAGTTGTAATCGGAGGATAAATGCATGTTCTGATTGTTTTTCGATGGCCAGCTACTGAGTCAAGTCCTACAAGAGACGAAGAAACTTTCATCTCTGAAAAACGCAAAACTCTCATGGCTGCTGCAATGTGAAGAAAGACAGTTGGAAGATGATGTTGATGTTGAGATGAAGAAGAAGGAGCAAATATAGGTGGTGGTGGAAGAAACAAGGGTTAACTGCTTAAGCCTTGATTTCAGGGACAAACTTCTCGAATTTGTTGAAGGTCCTGACTCCCATGGTGGGCATGCCTTGGGTGATTGGACACGCTCGAACTTGGTGACATCCATCATCTTTGGGATTTCGATTTCCTGTGCAAAATAAAAGAAAAAAGCATGTTTAGTAAATTGTTCGCGAATGAACATGAGAAATGTCTTGAACTGGGAGAAAGAAAGAAATTTTAAAAACTTACGTTATCGAAGATCTTGTTGAATTGGAGCTTGTCATTGAAAAGACGTTCCTTCTCGAGCTTCTCGAGGTACAAGGGAAGGATATCTTGGTCAATGAGGTCTTTCTTGTTGAGCATCATTTTCTCAGTCTCAAAGTTGTTGATCATTGGGAATCGCTTTCCGTACATCATACGGGCGACCAATGGGTGTACTTGTACATGGTTGGCATCATGGTGGTGTACTTCTCACGGAGCATCTCTTCGGGGAGGATGGTCTTGTAGGTTTCCTCGTTGATGAGCTCGGCATCATCTTCTTGAGGAGCATCTTCTTGAGGAGGGCATCCTTGACGAGCTTGTCACCGTAGATGGTGTCGAGCTTATCACCATAGATGGTTTCGAAGTTGTTGATGAGCTTGTCTCCGTAGATGTTCTTGATGAGCTTGTCTTCACCGTAGATGGTGTCGAGGTTCTTGAAGAGCTTGTCTCCGTAGATGTTCTTGATGAGCTTGTCTTCACCATAGATGGTGTCGAGGTTCTTGATAAGCTTGTCTCCGAAGATGTTCTTGAAGAGCTTGTCTCCATAAATGTTCTTGATGAGCTTGTCTCCGTAGACGTTGAAGAGCTGTTCTCCGTAGATGTTCTTGATAAGCTTGTCCTCACCGTAGATGGATTCGAAGTTGTTCTTGATGAGCTTGTCTCCGAAGATGGTGTCAACTGGCTTGATGAGTTGCTCACCGAAGAGGGTCTCAACTGGGTACTTGTCTTCGAAGAACTTGTTGACTGGCTTGTTGATGGTGTACAAATGGTTGTACATCTTTTCCAAGAGGGCCTTGTAGTAGACTTGATCTTGGAAGTCTTGGTTGTTGTTGTAGATGGTGGGGTAGAAGAACTTGTTGGTGTTGACGAGATCACGCTGGCCATAGACGTATGGGAGCACATTCTTGTTTCCGACGAAATCTCCCTTGAAGAGATCTCCGTAGGGGAGGTCATGGTGTTGGTCTCGTACTTGAAGACGGTGACCAATGGGTAGACGTACTTTGAGAACAAGACGGGGCTCAAGAAGTACTGTTGGAAGGCTGGGATTTCCCAGAAACGTTGGAAGTAGATGGAAGCAACGAACCTCTGGAACATGGGTAGCTCCAGTATTGACGGAACAAGGGCAAGGTCATGTACTCGCGGAAAAGGGGAGTCATAACGATCTCCTCAAGTCCGAGAACAACATTCTTGTTCAAGATCTCGTCTTGAAGGTAGGTTGGCACCTCAACGTTGTCTCCGTAGATCATGGTCTTCTCAACTGGGTAACCCAATTTCTGCTTCAGCATCATCTCGTTGTAGACTGGACGATCGAATTTGTACAAGGATTTCTCCTTGTTGAACTTCAGAAGGTCCATCCATGGAGGCCACAGAGGCCACGAGGAGAGCGGCAACAATCTATTATTAGAGAAAAAAAGAACACAACCAATTGATTAACAAAACTGTTCAAACTATATATTATTATCCCGTTTGTAATGATGCAATGAGATTATGTAATAGGCTTAAGATTTCTGAGGAAACTTACGAAGGATTTCATATTGAGAAACTATTTTTCCACAGAAAACTTGATTTACTATTCGGAACAAGACTGCAACTGTCCAAACGCAATCAGAAGACGCTGACTGAGAAAGTTGACGGGCTTTATATACCATTTTCTTATCCCAGCTTGGCTCATCATCATCAACATCATGATGCTCATGAAATCCAGTTCCATTTTCTACAATGTAATAGCATTAGTATTAGTATTCGTAGTTGTAGTAGGCGGAGGAAGTGGAGAGTAAGATTCAGTTTAAAAATGTACATGTTTAATTTATACATGAATATCCTTAAAAACCTCTAGACCGTAAAAATATATGGGTGCTTTTCTTGTTCGCCAGTCTGATAATGGTGAGTACGACCTTTGCTTACTCTTGAGGAAAAGTAAGAGTTTGAAAAACAATTTTATTATCAGGTTTGTCTCACGTGTGAAAGCCGGTTTTACGGAGCGAGCAATGGAAAGGAAGGTTGATTGGATGTCAAAGCCAGTCCAGTGGAACAATCCTCCTTGGAGACCCAATAGGAGAAAAGAGATTGCAATTGAAGCTCATGTAAAGCATGAAAAGCTGCTGAATTGATTTGCATAGAGTAAAAATGATGGGGTTTATGGGTTTCATTATTTTCTGCAACACGATATCTCTCTTACTTGTTTCTTTGTGAAATGCAGTAAGTATTATGTGACAATATTCACTGAAAATTCGACCTTCTCAAGGAATTCCTCAGCGCCACAGCACCCTTTGATATATGTATTAACTAAATTGTCCATTTCTTTCACAGTTGCCTCTAACCTACGTCACGTTATGTCACAGATAGCGTTGAAATTATATGGAATTATATGTAGGGATTATATAGACGCATATGTTAAAGCGTATATTTTATACATGCTAGCTGCTCTAGTTACTTGTTGCTTCAGTACAATCTAGTGGGGCAGTAATCTGACCTTTGAGGGAATTGAACTGTTCTGATAACCGCTATGTGCACGGAATAAAACCAAAGTGTCTGGTGACTGGCAACAATGAATTGATGTAAGTCGATGAACCAACTATTTTTGGTGACGAAACCTAGTTTTTATTGCTACCTGCTCTTATTAACTTTGATAAACCATTCAATCTAAGCTAAGTGCACATCCCAATTTTGGTGTGCTCAAATAAATATCCGAATCATTTTCGCCAGTAAAAAAATTTAGACAATTGGAATTGATTTAAAATGAAAATCAAAGTCATACAAACCCGAACTCATTGAACTCGCCCAACGTTACGGTATGTTACTTTATCTGAGCTTCTAATATCGTTCCTGACGCAATAGAGAAGCTGACTAGACATAGACGACTAATTCTTCATCTAAAAACCCAACTGAGAGTTGGGCAAGTCAAACCTTTTCTTACGAAAATTTTTGATCAAAATCAAATTGGTCTAGGTGAAGCGAAATGCCTGAGTATATAAACGAAAGATCGCCAGACTTCAATCACGGTAATTTTCTACCAGCTCATTTCCCATCCATCACACATCTTTTGTAGTACCATTATGCTTGCACTGATATAACATACCTGTGCTTTCACATAAGGCGATGATATTTTATACTAGATGTGAAAATGTTTTAGTCGTCATTTCTTTATCCGTATTTCTTCACAAGCAGAAATCACATATTATGTCAGGCAATAAGTTTGAAGTTAGTCTATATATGCTGTCGGTCGTTCAATCTTTATGACTCTATAATGCTTTACCTCCGCAATCACTGACAATAATTCATCCCTAAACTCTGGAATGTTACATAATAGGCTCGTATTTACTACCTCACCGGACGATTAAACTTCTGACTCTTGTGAGCAATAGATTTTATTTTCTAATGAAAAGTTTTGAATGCGGCATGTTAAATGGTAAATGATTTTGTCGCGTGAACTTTCTATTAAAAATATTTAAACATGCTATCTGAAATAACTTACAAAAGGTCTGAAGACATTTTAGTGAATCATTGCTGAAGGATCATACAAATTTCTAGGAAGCTTGGGAATATTTTGGTTGCCCAAAACAAGAAACGTTTAAGGACAAGAGGAGTATGGGCTTAAACGGTGTGTCTCCCATCCTTGACTCACGGAGCTTTCTTTCCAAGCCGATTAAAAATATAAATGCCTTTTCTCGTATCGCTCATTTTTCATTTATACCATGTGAAACACATTTGATTGAAGGAATTTCAATTGTAGTATATGCTACCATGTACTTTTCATCAAATATCATTATGCTAGTGGGTTCGCTACAATGAGTCAATCTTCTGGAAGGGTTTGTTTTGCGTGGATACCTCACTAGCAACGCGAGTCCTGCTACTCTCGTCCCTGTTAATATTCCAACTGCAAGGGTAACATGTACAAGAAGTAAGTGAGCCATGGATTATTGATTGATTGCGTTTAGACGTAAAGCATGTACTTTCTATAGAATATAGGTATAGCGAATAATATTCATAAAATGTCAACTAATATCGTGGAACATACTAATATAATAAGTGACATAATCTTTCAAAAACATCTCATACTCTCATACACTTCATAAATTTTGTTATGAAGATTTGTTCTATCACTGCACAGTTATCAACATTTAAACCATTTCCACACACTAAAAATATACAATTTGCTTGAATCATGACTCCGTCACCAACTGTTACACAAGAGGTAAGAAAATAATTTCATCCATGTATAGTTTACTTTAGAAAATTATTCTGTAGCAAAAAACCAACCCCATTTCCCTACCCCAAGAAACATGATTTCAAAGTACCGATACAGATTTATTCTTTCAAATACTGAGCGGATATAACAGAACTATTCTATGGATACCTGCTGCTAAATACTCAACAAATCGGCATAGTTTTGCATATTGATTGAGTTTTCTTCATAACATACTTTATGAATACTGCAACCACCTCAGAATAGTCAGAATATTAAAGTTTCCAGCAAACCTTTTGTCATTTCATCAATTAGTCGCGACTAGAATGAACTAGACTTTGAAAACAAAGCTAAAGACAATGGATGGCTACTTTATAAATTATAATGATGGTCTTCCTTTTCACCAGTATCCGAAATCCAACACAAGTTTGGGAAGTATGACGGGAAGTAGTGCTAGTGTTGGTGGCAGCAAAGTTCCTGCCGACCTCCCAAGCAAAGCCATGATGATGGAGCCTGCTGCAATCTTCTTCGCCTCCAAAAACGAAACATTTCGACTTGGGGATAACTTTAAAACTTTTCAGAAGCGGATTAAGTCTCGCGTTCATAAAATTATACAGTTAGTCTATAATATCTCCAATAAACGAGTACTTCTAAACGCTTATAAATTACAAAGCTTAATGAATTAATTTATTGTGCTTCATAGATTGAAGGATGAACTCATGGAGGAAGTATTGCCATTTACTAAAATGGTAATAATTGCCGGCTCCAAAGCACCATTAAGTGTACACGAAGTTAACCTTTTAAAAAGTTATGTGGAAGTACAAGGCGGTTCCGTTCTCGTGTTGGCAGAAGCGTGCTCTGCATCACATTATTATAACGCATTCACACAAAACTTTGGAATATCTATTGTCAAAGGTATGACCAATTTTTTATTCCCGAATTTATTATCTACTGTAGCGTACAAAAATGCAGACCTGAAATTATTTTTTATTGGCTTTAGACTGTGTAATACGAACCGTCTATCACAAATATGGCCACCCCAAAGAATGTCTAATCCCAAATGCGATGATTTGTCCGATTTTGTTGGAAACAATGATGCAAGGAGAGGAGGAAAATCTCAGTGTGCTGTACGCTCAAGGCTGTTCCCTCAACGTTTCGAAACCAGCATTACCAATCGTTTCTAGTGGTGCCACAAGTTACCCCGTTGGACGGCCTATTGGTGCTATTTACTATGCTCCTGACACGAGAGGAAAATTAATAGTATTTGGAGGGGGTCACAGCTTTACGGAAAAGTACGAAAATAAGTTGAATTAAAACTATTTAGTTGCAACAATAAATGTAAACGTCTGTATTTTCTGATTACCTAGATATATTGAGCAAGAGGAGAATATGAAACTGCTCGACTTTTTTCTCACTGTTCTCTCTACCTCGGACGTACTTGCCTTAGATCCAGCAGACATTGATGATTCTGAATTAACGGAATATAACATGATACCTGATACCGTGGATGGAGCTCACAAGTTGAGAGTTTGCCTTCAAGAAAGTGATGATTTCATTATGCCTGGAAGTGCAAACAATTTGGGGTAAAATAGAAAACGAAAATCATTTCGTAGTTTTCATGCAATTCCAATGTTAATCATTGTTTGAACTCTTAAAGGGTAATAGAGCCACAAAGACTGATTGACCAGAAGCTCTATAGTCTCAATTCAAACTTACTGCCGGACATAATTGCTGCTTATGAAGAATTGCGAATGAAGAAAGGACCACTAAAGCTGATTCAGCCTCAGTTTGAAACGCCATTGCCTTCTCTGAAAGTCGCTGTATGATTTATATTAATTTAAAAAGTTTACTGTATAAGTAGGTTTGGAAGTCAGTGACAATAAAAGTTCTCGTTGATTCACAGGTATTCCCCCCGTCATTTCGAGAGCTACCACCCCCACCTTTAGAGCTGTTTGACTTGGATGAGGAATTTGCATCTGAAAAGATACGACTTGCCCAACTCACAAATAAATGTTCAGACGATGATATAGCTTTCTACATTCAGTCAGCCTCCTCTATTTTGGGAGTAATGATATCAGACGATCAGAAAAATGATCCTACTGCAATTCTTCACGCCATGTTAGCACAGCTCAGTGAATTTAGGAGATCTGTAAGAGTTTCATCGCCATTTCAACTACAGTATTGAAATATTAACTATTTTACTGAATAAAAAGAAAACCTAATTATTTAATATATTTCTTGTTTAGGACAACAATATTGGTTTTGACAATGAATCAACTCCTCCACCTATGGCAGAAGAGACCCTGTGAAAAAGTTGTGGGAATCAAGTCATTGATTGATATGTTTATTGTACAACTATGTACTAATTTATTGGTAGCTAATTATGCTGCCGTATAATTTCGTGGTTATTTCGAGATCTCATTTGATAATATGTACTACATAATTTATGCGAATATTTGAAATAAATGTTCACTGTTTATTGATTGCATTTCTCATCTTCAGTTTAAATGGCGAATGTATATTGAAGACATTATGAATCTATCATCTAGAAAACAAATTACGATTATTTTCTACCAGAATATTTTTACATGAATACACTTAAACTACTAACGGTACGAAAAAATTAGTATTATGAAGTTTGTACATTTGCGATTGCAGAACTGAAGACAACCGGTTAAAACTGAATGGTAGAAAGTGTCGTAGCTTAGCTTGGTTTATCAAAGTTTATATTCTCCAATATAAGCAGGTAAAAGCTCTGCTTTTTTGTCAACTATGCTTACGTCGGCGAGCAAAAAAAACTTGGTTCATCGACTTTATCAATGAATCGTTGGCAGACACTTTTGATTTTGTTCCGTGCACATAGCAGTTGAAGTTCAATTCCCTCAAAGGTCAATTTAATGCTCCAGCAGATTGTCAACCAATATGTAGCTGGAGTTATATTTAAATTTATAGGACGTACTACTCTATGTATATAATTTCATCGCTGTCTGCGACATGATGTGACGTAGGTGGAAGGTCACTTTACATAGATTTCAATGAGTGCTGAGTAATACCTTTGAGAAGGTCGAATTTTTCAATGAATGATATCATATATAATGCTTTACTTTACACAGGGAAACAACTTAAGTTGGATGGCGTGTTGCAGAAAGATGAATCAGATAAAAATCGATTAAGAAAGGTCGTGGGTTCGTTCAATATGGAATTATGGAAAGATTTTCAGCAAACCCCTTACTCCAGTTATGAGATAGATAAACTTCCTGAATTTACGCAAGCACCTAGTGACTAAATTGACTTTAACTACATTTGTGATAACGATAACACGCTGTCGGAATTTAATGTCACCAAATATGGTCTCTCTCTAGTAACCCCAATAATGCCGATATGATAGACCAGTTCAGATACATATTTATCCAAGTAGAAACTTCTGTTGCTATCCAGAAAGCTCCAGAAAGGTTACAATGTTTCAAACTAGGGCATCCATATAAGAGGAAGTTGGTTATGGCCAACATGAAAAAATCTAAACCAGAAAAATCCGAATGGGCTCGTTTCCAACTGCCCAAAGTCACTGGACCGGTACCTCTACTCACTTTTTCACCCACCAACTGACTTTTGACTTTGACTCCACTCTTGATTAACCATGCTTTTCTCAGGTGAGCTTGTGGTCAACTTGCCAATTTGGACTGTGTATCGTGTTTCTATGCAAGAAATAAAAATAATTCACCCAAGTTTTTGAACAACGATGGTTCTCGAAACTTCAAAAACTTTCCATTACTTTTATGCATAACATGTATGTACAATGTACATAACATTGTACAAAGCTTTTTATCATGAGCACAAATCTCATTTTGCAAAAGTCAAAGTGACACGGGAGAATAAGTTACTGCCATTACAACCTTAAAAGCAGACCTACTCCAACAAAGGAGAAGTAACAATGAGGAACATAATGGATAATGCTAATATCCAACCAAGTGGTTTCTACAGCCAGCTAGCAACAACGAGAAGGAAGGCAGATTGTTGGTTGCCGGCCGGCAACAAGGTTGAGATGATACCCATCATTTTTACTCTTTCCTTGGTCCATTCCACACTTGAAAAACAAGTATTATTCGCAATCTCACGTCTAGTTGAGTTTTGCACATTCACTCCAGACCAAGCCACGGGGTTGCTTTTCTCAACAAGTGTTATAGCTCCGGTCTCCGACGATAAGCATGATATACTAATATATTCTTCATTTTGACTCTTGACCACAGCAAACAAAGATTGCATCTTTGCAGCTCTCGCTCACATTGATGCTCATTATGTTTAATTTCATATCTAATGCCTTTCTTCTGCCCTTGGATACAACATGGGAGCTTGAGTTGACCATATTATAGGAACATTATTTGACTAGTGATCTGAAGAAGACTCAAATGCAATAAATCTCTTTATACCGGTCAATTTATGTAGGCATCTTTCGTGTTCTACATGAACTTCATTTTTAATCTATTTTCCTTCTCTACTCTCCTATTGGGTCTCCAAGGAGGATTGTTCCACTGACTGGCTTTGACATCCAATCAACCTTCCTTTCCATGCTGCTCGCTCCGTAAAACCGGCTTTCACACGTGAGACAAACCTGATAATAAAATTGTTTTTCAAACTCTTACTTTTCCTCAAGAGTAAGCAAAGGTCGTACTCACCATTATCAGACTGGCGAACAAGAAAAGCACCCATATATTTTTACGGTCTAGAGGTTTATTAAGGATATTCATGTATAAATTAAACATGTACATTTTTAAACTGAATCTTACTCTCCACTTCCTCCGCCTACTACAACTACGAATACTAATACTAATGCTATTACATTGTAGAAAATGGAACTGGATTTTATGAGCATCATGATGATGATGATGATGAGCCAAGCTGGGATAAGAAAATGGTATATAAAGCCCGTCAACTTTCTCAGTCAGCGTCTTCTGATTGCGTTTGGACAGTTGCAGTCTTGTTCCGAATAGTAAATCAAGTTTTCTGTGGAAAAATAGTTTCTCAATATGAAATCCTTCGTAAGTTTCCTCAGAAATCTTAAGCCTATTCTACATAATCTCATTGCATCATTACAAACGGGATAATAATATATATTTTGAAAAGTATAGTTAATCAATTGGCTGTGTTCTTTTTTCTCTAATAATAGATTGTTGCCGCTCTCCTCGTGGCCTCTGTGGCCTCCATGGACATGGACCTTCTGAAGTTCAACAAGGAGAAATCCTTGTACAAATTCGATCGTCCAGTCTACAACGAGATGATGCTGAAGCAGAAATTGGGTTACCCAGTTGAGAAGACCATGATCTACGGAGACAACGTTGAGGTGCCAACCTACCTTCAAGACGAGATCTTGAACAAGAATGTTGTTCTCGGACTTGAGGAGATCGTTATGACTCCCCTTTTCCGCGAGTACATGACCTTGCCCTTGTTCCGTCAATACTGGAGCTACCCCATGTTCCAGAGGTTCGTTGCTTCCATCTACTTCCAACGTTTCTGGGAAATCCCAGCCTTCCAACAGTACTTCCTGAGCCCCGTCTTGTTCTACAAGTACGTCTACCCATTGGTCACCGTCTTCAAGTACGAGACCAACACCATGACCTCCACCTACGGAGATCTCTTCAAGGGAGATTTCGTCGGAAACAAGAATGTGCTCCCATACGTCTATGGCCAGCGTGATCTCGTCAACACCAACAAGTTCTTCTACCCCACCATCTACAACAACAACCAAGACTTCCAAGATCAAGTCTACTACAAGGCCCTCTTGGAAAAGATGTACAACCATTTGTACACCATCAACAAGCCAGTCAACAAGTTCTTCGAAGACAAGTACCCAGTTGAGACCCTCTTCGTGAGCAACTCATCAAGCCAAGTTGACACCATCTTCGGAGACAAGCTCATCAAGAACATTTATGGAGACAAGCTCTTCAAGAACATCTTCGGAGACAAGCTTATCAAGAACCTCGACACCATCTACGGTGAAGACAAGCTCATCAAGAACATCTACGGAGACAAGCTCATCAACAACTTCGAAACCATCTATGGTGATAAGCTCGACACCATCTACGGTGACAAGCTCGTCAAGGATGCCCTCCTCAAGAAGATGCTCCTCAAGAAGATGATGCCCGAGCTCATCAACGAGGAAACCTACAAGACCATCCTCCCCGAAGAGATGCTCCGTGAGAAGTACACCACCATGATGCCAACCATGTACAAGTACAACCCATTGGTCGCCCGTATGATGTACGGAAAGCGATTCCCAATGATCAACAACTTTGAGACTGAGAAAATGATGCTCAACAAGAAAGACCTCATTGACCAAGATATCCTTCCCTTGTACCTCGAGAAGCTCGAGAAGGAACGTCTTTTCAATGACAAGCTCCAATTCAACAAGATCTTCGATAACGTAAGTTTTAAACTTCTCTTTCTCCAACCCCAGTTCAAGACATTTCTCATGTTTCATTCGCGAACAATTTACTAAACATGCTTTTTCTTTTATTTTGCACAGGAAATCGAAATCCCAAAGATGATGGATGTCACCAAGTTCGAGCGTGTCCCAATCACCCAAGGCATGCCCACCATGGGAGTCAGGACCTTCAACAAATTCGAGAAGTTTGTCCCTGAAATCAAGGCTTAAGCAGTTAACCCTTGTTTCTTCCACCACCACCTATATTTTTGCTCCTTCTTCTTCATCTCAACATCAACATCATCTTCCAACTGTCTTTCTTCACATTGCAGCAGCCATGAGAGTTTTGCGTTTTTCAGAGATGAAAGTTTCTTCGTCTCTTGTAGGACTTGACTCAGTAGCTGGCCATCGAAAAACAATCAGAACATGCATTTATCCTCCGATTACAACTCGGCATGTCCACAGGTTACACTCAATATAATTAATGGACAAATGTACACACTCTCTCTAAAAAATCAAAACCAAAGATCTGTGTTATGCAGAAATCTCAGAAAAAGATCTTATATTTTCTTGTGATGCACATTATGTTTCCAACAAACATCTTCAAAATGTGGAAAAATAGTAATTGTGTGAACGAAAGAATTGAAAGAAAAAATTACAACGGAATGAAAAATAAAATCTACCTTCATTCACTCCAAGCAAAACAAATTACCATGAAGTATGTTGCAGCTTTATTTTTGCATAAATTCATGCATATTTGAAGTTAATGACAATAAGGATTACATGTTTCTGCATAAAATTTTAAAAAACCAACCTGTTTGAGCTCGAAGTGAAAGGGAATTCTAAATATTCTAAAAACATTTAAAATTAAGCAATCATCAAAATCGTGGTCGTCGAAGACGTCAATGTGATAACGTTTTTACAAAATAAATCCATCTTATTACAGGCGTAGTTTTGGACATTTGTCTTTTTGTACAGAAATTTGTAGTAGCGGATTATCACTGAAAATTCAAGATACCGTGCTAAACGAATCATTTTTAAGCAGGTCAAGTATGAAAATGAAAACATATGTGTAAACTGTATGCAAGTACTTCACAAAAATCTGTTACATTTTTTGCTTGTTCCGTATCAAAGAGTGAGATATATTATGTAATCATGATTGCATCCCAGAACAAACGTGTGTGACGAATTCATTCATCTGATAAACTGTTTGCGGGGGCACTACATCGTATACTGTCATACAGCAAGTCGCCATAAAATTACTTCTTAAGCAATAACTGGGCTAGGTAACACTAATGAGACTACGTACCATGAACACAGAAAACGCAAGGGATTGCAAGGGAACTGATCTTCCATTTGTCCCTGCATCTCATTTTTTGCACACAAATGCGTCTGAAGGGGCACTTGCTGCATACGCAGTGCAGACTGTAATATGTTTGCAAGGATTGCATGTATATCTTATCACATCTCATTACGTAACAGCCACCAAGTACCTGTTTTTGATCATCTCTCATCAGATAGATCATCATCAGCCTAAATTCAGGATGCCTTTATACATGTATATTTTATAATGACGCGAGTCCCCGACCAAAGTGACATTGCCCTCTTAAAACTTGAAGTCATACCGCACAGACATCCAAACAATGCAACAATTGGCACCTTGCGACGGTGGCGCACTTGAGTATTCCTTAAGGTAAACCAGAATAAGTGCTACACCGTAACTGTTCAAGCAAATCAACTTCCGTCCTAATTCAAACAGAGCGACTAAATTAATAAGCTATTATTTTTTACCGTTTTGCTACCAAAATGACAAGATAACTGGCCGTCCTTAAACCCATTTGGAGGGGGTTGTGCCTTATGGAGGAGTAGTGTTGATTTTTTTTATGACAATCAAGTACTAGTTTTTGTTCACAATTCACATCGGAAACTCAACGGTTGATCATGAGAATAATGTTCTGCTGTCGCTGTGTTCAATTGTTTCACAGTTGTTGATAAAAAGTACACGAAATGGAGGAATCGGGAACGGATAGCCCAGCCCCTAAAAAAGGCACATGGGGGCTCAACATGAAAAAGTTTGTAGGAGTGATTTCAAAATCAATTTTAATTGTGCTGTGCTTCATGGCTTATCTTGTAATTATTCCAATCTTTCTCTTGTTAATGACGCCAATGTACCTCTATAGGTAAGTTTTCGATTCATCCACAATAAGTATCTATTAGTAGAGTTCAACATTTTGTACAAAATCATTTTGGTTTTGAAGGTTCTTTGTGAAAATTGCTCAAAAGATATTTAAGCCAGAGTGGACAGGGATGGTGAGCCCACGAGACGCTCTAGTCGGTTTAGACAACACTTCCAGTCGATGCGAATGCATGATCACCCTCCTACTCACGATGAAAGGAGATCCCGACATGAAAAAAGTTCTTGAAGTGTTCCAAAATGAGGTGATCAATGGTAGAAACTCGAAGGGGGAACTGTGCTACCAAAAGCTTCTAAACTATTATGATACCTGGCTAGGCTTATACTTTTGGAAAAAGGAGGAAAATTTCCTATTGGAAAACCACGTTCATGAACTGGATCCATCAGAATATGATTGTATTCGGGAAAACAATAACACAGAAACAGGAGTGAGTGAAGAACAGTTGATGAAAATTTTGGGAGCCCGTTCCACAAAATGCTTTCCTCATGGAGTAGCTCCTTGGGAAGCACTGGTTATCAGAAATTACAAAAAGGCTCCAGGTCAGCTTCACCACTACAAAGCCAACGTGCCCATTGCCCCGGTGGAGAGAATGGGAGAGAAAGATTGTGAATTTGCATTAGTTTTGAGAATTCATCATGCGATGGGAGATGGTTATTCGATAATGAAACTGGTCATGTCAAACTTGTGTATTGGGGCTTTGGATCGCGTTCCAAAAGCTCCGACTAGACGAATATCACCACTTACGTTGGTTCTTAACTACTTGGCTATTTTCTTTCTGACGCCATACTATCATTTCCTCCAGTTCATTCTCCACATTGACAAAGCCATGTGGCATTTGCCTTCAAAAAAGCTCACAAAGCAATGGCAATTTTCCATGACTGAAAGGTTATCCTTTGATTCAATTAAGGAGACTAGTAAAAAGCACGGGGTTTGTGTGACAGCGACATTAGTTGCTGGTCTTTCGGGAGGATTACACAACTTTTTGAGAGAGAAAGGCCACCATAAAAAGAATAATAAGATAATGAGAGCTCTTAGCCCCATGCCTTGGAAAGGTCATCCAATGGAGACCCTTGTCAACCACTGGTATGATAATGGATTGACAAAAAAATGGCCAAGTTTCCTTAACTTTGTTTTTAATACTTAAAATTCAACTAATTTTACTTCTCAATGCAGGACTGTGGGTATTTTCGACATTCCGGCTCATGAGTCATGCCCCCGCAAGCGACTTGCTATTGCAAATGAGTCAGCAAATCGTCTCAAAAGGTCACCCATCATGGTGACTAACTTTATGACAGTTCCAGTTCTACTCAGCGTTCCCAAATGTATGACGGACTTGTATGGAAAAAATTGGATGACAACTATGATTATCTCCAATTTTCCAGGTCCAGATTTTGCGTGTAACGCATTATATGACAGTCACTACATTGATGATGTGATTAGTTGGGTGCCGCACATGCGAGGAAGTGCTGGTTAGTTTTTTAAAGTCATCAAAACTTTCAAATGTGTGACAAAACTAATAAGTTTTTGCTTGAATGTATTATTGCAGGTATGGGAGTCATGTTTCAATCTTATAATGGCGGAGTCCGAGTTACAATTTCAGTTGACAAAGCAATCATTAAAGATCAGACAGAGGTGAGTGAGCTATCCAATCACATTAGCCAAGAATTCCTTCAATTAAGATCTCTTCAGCCAACTGGAGCAGAGACAAATGTTTAGTGGCGAGACCGAATTCCTTGCATCCATAAAGCAGTATTGTTTCACTTGTATGCTATCCTAAATTGTGCGTAGGTTTTATTAATTACAACGACTAATAGATTCGGTAAAAACATGTCCACTTAAGAACTAAATGTTATGCTGGTTATACTAATAAAAGTGTGAATTTGTAAACTAGTTTATTTAAAAAACGTGTTTAATTTACATAATATGAAATACAATACGTAGTGATTCCTGTATAAATGAGATCACGCCTTATGACACTCAAGGCAGTATTGTAATATACATTATTTCGCTTACATTTAACAATTCTGCTGGAAAACTTCATTAATTTACTAGTTGGTATGAATGCATATCTGTATATATTTTTAACGTACATATCCTTTATTTATCCGCCCCTGGGATTCTCGTTTGGGTTGAATATACGCTGCCATTGTGTCTATCGCAATGGGACTCATAGGGATCCCATTATTGATCCTACCATTTGTCCACGAGTTACTCTCTTTTTGAATACAGCAGCTGAAAATGTTTCGAACTAGGGGATGAACGTACGCCTTCTGTGGTCGACGACGGGAGTCCTTATCACATGCTATAGTCGGACAAAATGTCAAGTTAAATCAGTGTTTCAAAACTGGTAAAAATATTGAATAAGAGTTTTTTAAATTACCTGCAAAAAGCAAGCTAATAATCATTCCTACGATAATTGTAACTGCGGCTGTTACAATTGGGTAGAGCAGATAAGACAGTGAGAATACTTTCCATGGCCATTCACTATAAGAAAAGTTTAAGAAATGATAAATGCAACCAGAAATATATATTTATGAAAAATAAATGAAGTTTTGAAACTTACTCAAGAGAAATTGACGTAATTAGAGGAGCAGGTGCCAAAGTCGTAGTAGGAATGGTAGTTGTCAAATTCAAAAGTAAGCTTGTTGCATTTAGAGCAGAGCAGCCCTCGGTTGACATTGGAAGACTGGCTTTTCCCGTTTTTTTAAAGATGAAAGCCACAATGCTGATAACCATCATCACAATTAATCCACTAAGCATTCCAACAATGGCTCCCTTTGATTCAAGTCAATCAAATAATTAGCGAATCACAGTACCCCAAAATGTAACAATGAAAATAGTTTCCTTACAATTGCATTTACAAACGGTATAAAAAGCCCCATAAGAAACACTCCATATAACGCTCCAGACGTAGCCCCTATCACGGCGAATGTGGCAGAGTAGATGGCACCAAGATTTTGGGCACAAAATGCCAGTCCCATACAAATGACCCCAAATATAGCCCCTTTGGTCACAAAATGAAAACATTCGTTTGGTTTACTTAACGTGTCATAAAAATGGTATCACTTATAGTTATAGCGTAGATGTTAGTTTACCTATTAAACGGGAAACATTTGTTTGAGCTTTGGGAGTCATAGCTCGAAAGTATTTTGTGCGAACCAGAAAGTCTTCCCATGTCACAGCGGATAAGGAGTTGAGACTTGATGACAACGTGCTACAGAAACGAAACAAATTTTTACATAAATTAATTGAACCGTCTAACTACATACAACTTGAACTATAATATTTTATTATTGAGTTTCTTATCTATGTGATATGGTATTAAATGTAACAACGACTAACCTAAGAACGCCACTGAAAATACACGAAGTAAATATTCCCATCATTCCAGGGATATCTGCCAGCTCATGAACAACAAAATATGGAACTATCTGATCAATCTTCGTGATTCCACCTGTGCTAAGTGGGTCACAGTCTGCATAAAATGCAAAAATGGATATTCCGGTCAAAAGACACAGCGACATGAATACAAGTTTCAGTGGCACACTTCCGATGATTGCCCTGTAATTTCACACCATTTTGATATGAGTCATTTATCAGCATAATTCATTACTTGACACGCAAATACAAATTCACTTATTACATATAAAAGTTCATTTCTTCCTCAAATCTCATTCTTATTTAATTTCTCCCATATCATTATTGTTTAAAATACTCACTGCTTTGCTTTGCTGCATGTAGGCATGCTACTATAACGTTGCACCTGGAGCTGTGAAACTCCAGGTTGCATAATTGCATGGAAGCCGGTTCCGATGAGAAAGTTCCAAAAATTATGTCGACTGAATGGGTCAAATGTGAAGCTGAAAGGTCAAGGACAAATCGACACACATTACTGAAGCGACACAGAACAATCCAGAAGTTAAGACAATCTATTTAAGATATTTAATGGTTTGCTTACTCAAAAAAGTTAAATCGTCCCCTTTCATTAGCAAGCCTGAATGTGGTAACAAAACCTCCTGCTGCTGAGATACCTTTCCAAGAAATTGCAATCATGCCGATCAACATCATAAAAAACTGGAACAAATCAGTTCCAACGACAGCTTTGAGTCCACCAATGCTAGTGTAAATAGTTGCGCATATTCCAATCGCAAGCACCGACATCCACATAGGAAAGCCAAGAAATGCATCCAAGGCTATGGAAGGTGCATATAAGACAACACCGGACAATGTGACTTGCTGCAGAATCAGAATCCCAGCGGCTAACCACCGAATCCAGACAGAGTCAAAGCGGTGCTCCAAATACTGGAAGAGATTCAATGTTATAATTACATTTAACAGTCACATTACGTCAGTACAATGCTGGTCTTGAGTTCAAACCTCATTAATACTGGTAAGTTTCATCCGGTAGAAGAATGGCATTATTAGGTACGCGCTGATTGGGAATGCGCATGCTGATACCAGATGAAGTATAAAAATTTGGGCTCCGTGACCATATATTTCAGCAGGAAATCCTGGACAAAAACATAATTACCAGGTTTACCATCTACTTTGGGAGAAAATAAAATATTCAACCTTTCAAATATTATATTAATTTGCTTACCGAGAATTGTGATAGCAGATACAAAAGTAACCATAACCGAAGCAGCTACAGGAATAATGCTCATATTCCTCCCTCCAACTAACAACTCCTCATTCGTGTTCTTCCCCTTGTACCCATAGTACAACCCGATAAGTAACGAGATTAGCAGTGTGCCAGTCAACAGAATGTAATCTGTGACTCCAAAGTAATTGTCACCCAGTTCCAGCATTTTTTTCCACAAATGTCACGGAAATTCACAATGTCAAACCAAAACAACAATCACGCACCAAAAACCTGCAACACAACCACTCTCGAGGGCCTTGGATCTATTTTTATTTCTTCATGGTTGGAACTTATGAACCCTTCAAGTTAAAAATAAAAGCATGCATGTATACTAACTGAAGCAAGTACCCTCTCGTGTTTCTCGTAAACTCCCTGAAAAGATTGACTTTGTGAACCTATGAAAATGAAATGATGCTCTCACGTTCCCTCTCAACAGATAATTTCCCCCAAAGTCATTGTTGTAAATGCTATTGCATCTCCACTCAACCACTTCATTGTAGGTTTTTGCTTCAAACAGTTTCAAATACTAACGATGATGTAACAACTTCTTCTCCGATTGTTGCCTCCGTTCAAACTCGAGTGGTGGTTCAAGGTAAACTATGCAGTCTAAAACTTGATGTCTAGTCTAAAACAGTTTTACTACTGATTTTGAACGTAATGTAATTACAGATTTGATGTTGAATCTGAGATAATATGCAATATTTTGCATACAAAAAACATGATGCTCTCCTCTAATTTTTTGTTGCATACTTGGCCCAGGTTAAACTTCAAGATCAACGGCTTGCACAAAACTATAATTCAATATAAGCTATTTTTTACGTAGTCAAGTCACAATGGGATTCTTTCCTCATTCATTCCATCCTGTCAGTGATTCCAGCAAAATTATGATGCTGAATGCCTATATACCATGATGATTTTCAAAAAGAAATCACTCACAAACAGACAAGTGTTGTATGCACTAAAATGATTGTTCCGTTCAATTCCAAGGTTGACTCAGCTCACTCTCCAACCGCAGACAAAAGAGATGTAACAATAACGCTCACAATCAGATTTTAAATTTAAACCACTTTTGGTTTCAGACTTTGTTGCGTGCCAGTTTTAATGAAGTATTAGAGAGAGATATACTTAATTCGATGTAGACATGAGACTCACATCGGATTATGAGACGATCAAGAATCAGCTTGATGATTTGAGTGTGTGACTCCCGTGATCAGAATGCAAAACTAGGAAGATAATGCGATGTAACTACCTACTTGTTGGATGACGCTTAAGAGGAAAAACGGAATGTATATCCTCAAATGAATTGGTGATTAAAGTAATGATGCTGATTGAGCTGATGAAGATTTGCCAGGAGGTACAACAAAACACTATATAGGTGTGTATGCAATGCTAACAATGAAAAGCGGATTGGTTTTTGGGTATTCTTGTACAAGCTCTGTATTCGAATGTTTAAATTCAAAAGTATCTGAATTAGGACATCACACCGGTAGCGGCAGCAAAATTTGATGTTAGTTGGGCTGTCGCTTAAGAAGAAAAAAACGTTATAATAAGCGGTAGCAGTTGGACATCAGATTCAGAAAGAAAACACGCATGCAAAACAATTGACGTTCTGTTCTTTATCAAGGCAACTGAAGAATAGAATTGTTCTTGAGGCAACTCAATCAGTGCTGATATAGCATTGTATGTATATATATTGCAGGGTTAAGTAGAAAATGCTATGTACAATGGAAAGTAAAACAGCTGAAAAGTTTTGAAAACTTGACAGGAGGAGAAGGAAAAAAATTGGAGCAATAAATTGTTCGCAAAGTTTTGAAAGATGCATGAGAGTGAATATAGCTGTAATTTTGATTTTTATTTCATGTAGGCCGTAGGCCCATCACACATGCACGTCAATATATTAATGACGAAGGTAAGTGGTACAAGTAGACTACATCAAATGCTGAACTGACCATAGGAAGGATTTCAAAAAGTCACGTTTTCTCACTCACTCTGTGCATGCCCGTATGTATGATGATGACATGACATGACAGTCTTAAAAACGTATCTGTACAGGTTGAATGAAAAATTGGCAATAATCTGCATATCATCCTTGTAATACGTAATATGAATATTAAAGTTTTGCAACAAGTGACAAGAGGAATGAAAAATGTCCGTATTTTGAATAATATGGGATTGGATTGTTTGTTGCTCTGCAAGTTATTTTGACGGTGATGGGGTGCAAATAACAAGTCACATACAATTAATTAAAAGCCAAACCACTTATATCTAGACGGTAGAAGTCAATAAAGTTCTTTTTTATGGGGGAATATTTACTTGCCTGACAATAATACTCACAAGCAAAAGCCTGTTATGTGTACTTTATTTGTATGGTAAGAAGAATTACCTACGTAATACATTTAAGCTACAAATATGATATCATGTCAAAGCGATCTCACGCATGCAGCATTGTTGGCATCTTTGGTTGCAATGAGTACAGATTATTATAGAAGATGTAAAGTTTTAGAGCTAGTTGAGTTAGTTTATTAGAACTTGTCCTGAGGCATTTAAATACGTAGTATTGAGTGGATGCATAAAAAGTTTTATCCTACGAAGAATTATATATACCTATCATATCTAGTCTTAGTTCGTAGTACTAGCCCTACCAACACTTGCGTGATGATGATGATGATGTTTATAATGCTTAGAATTTACATGCACAATGCACATCATTAACTGTTTGCAGTAAGGTGATATCTATTGGGAATATAATAATGATTGAGCAAGCAATTTAGGCATAAGAAGCAGCTAACAAATTCTTCTCCATTCCAAACATGAATACCAACATCAAATCTGCATCCGGAGCTTTTAATGTCCCCCAAAACTAATGACAGTATTAATTGACTATGACAATTAGTGCAATGCAGACAAATTATGTGTTTGGAATGAAAAAAGTTTAACAGTCAAATATGCACCACCACAGATTCATAAGTTTCTATTTAACGTAGCTTTATGCTCCCGATGCTCTTAATATCTATCTGAAGGTATGCTTTATAGCTTGTTTGATCTATAAATCTAGAATGGGTGCAAGCAATGCCGAAAGTAAAGTTCCGCTGACTATAGTACACACAAAATATTTTTGTTTGTTGAAAACTACGTTCTTTGGTTTATTTTTTGTAGCTACTTCTGTTTCTGCCAGAGAGTAACTAATTTTTCAGATGTTTTCATACGTCGAATCATTGTTCATAGAACATGCAACTACATAAAGATTATTGCTCAAAGACACAAGATCGGAAAGACAGTGGACAGAGTCAAATAAGGACTAGGCCGCATTGCAAGAGAAGAACATAGGAGGAAAAGATGTGAACTATTAACCGACAATGTTAAAACAATTTAAGCTTTCTAAACACATTTAACTGTGCAAAAAAATCTCAAACTTGAACTGAGCATTATGAGCTAAAAATTCAAGAAAAATGTCGTTTTGATCAGACGCTTAGGCGACGATGTTTCCCAAAACCTGTTGGCGTTGGATTGGGAGACGGTCATACACGGTATTTTCGCGGATGGCTGGGATTTCTTGGTTGTACAAGTTGTTGTACAGTCTGTTGAAGAGGTTGTAACGCTCTCCTTGAACGAAACGGTTCAAGTATGGAGTGTAGACATCACGACGGTTGATGGTTGGGATGTCACGGATTTGTTGGTATTGTTGGTAAACCTCTGGGGTGTAGTAGTATGGGGTCTTGATTTCAGCGACATCTTGGTTGATGAACAAGTCTTTGTAGATCTTGTCCAAAATGAACTTGTAGTTGACTCCCTGGGTGGTTGGGTAGTATTGACCAGCGAAGGTGGGGAGTTCATAACGGCGAGAGATCACATCTTGGGTTTGTTGTCCGTAAACGTATGGGAAGACATTCTTGTTCCTGACGATGAGGTCATCATAAGATTGACGTCCGACAATGTCACGTCCATAAACATCTTGACCGTATGGGACTTGGTATGGGGTGTTGTACTCGGTGGTGAAGAGTTGGACGAGGGGGTAGACGTACTTGTAGAAGTAGACGGGGTTCAAGAAGTATTGTTGGAAAGAGGGGATTTGCCAGAAGCGTTGGAAGTAGACGGAAGCGACGTACCTCTGGAAGACTGGGTACTGGATGTACTCACGGAAAAGTGGGATGGCCAAGTACTCACGGAAGAGCTCGGTGTTGTAGATCTCTTCGAAGGTGAGGACACGGTCAACATCATAGATTCCACGGAGGAGTTGCTCCTGCTCGACTGGGACAACGCGATCGACAACATCTCCAACAATGGTCTTCTCAACGGGGTAACGTTGACCCAACTTCTCCTTCAACAAAAGTTCATCGACAATTGGCTTGGTCAACAAGGTCCTTTCCTTGGCCAGACGAAGGGTGTCAAAGTCCATGCCGCGAGCGGCAACGGAGGCGACAAGTGCGACGAAGATCTGAAATTAAAAAAGAAAAGTAAAAAATTAGGTTTCCTGGTGAAAATTTTGAAAGGATTGGATTTAATCTTTCAACTTTCAGTTTGAGTTTTCATGAAAACTTACAAAGGCTTTCATGATGACTGATGAGGTTGTGAACTGAGAGTTGGGAACAAGATTGCTTTCCAGACGCTTTCAAACGACAAATATGATGAACTCAGCGGTCTCCTTATATACCCAAAAATTTCTCCAGTGAAGACGTTCTTCCTTCCTAACAGGACAATAATGTAATACATTTAGAGACTGGCTTTTTTCATTCATATCATTATCATACCAGTCCAATGTCAAGTCAAACTTTATTGCATATATATATCTCTCTATTCATTGCAACTTGCATAACCATTCCAGTTTGTGCACGTCAACGTGCAGCCTAAGTGTTGAGAAGAGGCATCAATGGTGGTATCTAAAGATACAATCCCGATCACATTATGCAGATAATAAAAAGGGGAAATGAAGCGAGTGTCATAATAATTTTGTTTCAGATGAGTATAGAAACGAAAACCTGAATAATATATCAACTATTGAAAAAATAGGAGATAGCAGGTCAATTCACTTGTCACTGTGATTTTCCTCGCCTGATTAAAAAATTGGTTAATTATGGCTAAATTTATGCATGCATTCGTACCAAAGAACTTTATGCATCCAGTTTTTATCAACTATGTATGTATTTTTTCATGTATAATAATTTGTGATCACTAGCATCTTCATATTATCAGTTGAGCAAGTTGTTGGATATAACTGGACCAAAGAACCATCCTCCCTGCCTAGTGACAGACCCATAAATGGCACCAACCTAACTTGCAACATTGTGAACAATAAAGCAATCGAAACCAGTAGACTTTTCCAGTCGCTGCAAAAATTTAAAAAGCAAGAGGATACAATGTATTTCTTCCCTTCTCACCTCACTTGAAAAGTTCATTATTCCTACAAATTCAAACCAGAAAATGAACATGCAGAGCCGGCATCGAAGCAGGCTCATTTCACGTGTAATATGATGATGATGATGATGATGAGCACAAAAGAATATAGGTATATACTTACGTATGTAAAAATAAAACTGGACGATTTTTATCTCATGGACAATATATTATGCACATAACAAGCTGAAGAAGAAGAAGACAAGAATATAACTTTTTTCGCATTTTTTACAAAGCATGCTAGTGGTGTGGTTCGGTGAAATGAAGATGCTCCTCTCTCTCTCTTTTGCACACTATCAGAATTCTTTAAAGACTTGTTTTGCACGTTTGCATTGGCATACTCCTATAAAATAATCCGGTCTTAAGCTGTGTGTACTTAACAATGGCCAGTTTTAAGAAACAATGTAATGGAGAACAAGCAACATGCCCATTTTAGCCATTTGATCCAAATAAGTAGGCATCTGGTGGAGCATGAGCATTGTTTGAGTCTTCTTCTCGCATCCTTCGTTGACTTTTTGTTGCTAGCTGCCTTCAGCTCACGTATGATGCTATCATGAGATGCACAAACAACTCAGCGTCTTCTCACCTCGGTCGAGGAGGTTGCCCATTTAGATTGCTTATCGATAGCCTATACCACTTTGCCATTTATTCAGCTACTCATTCTCAATTACAATGTTTCTTATGACGGTACGCTGCGCTTCTGCCGAGACCCTATCATGAGGCATTAGGTACATGAGAGTTATAAGGTAAAATCAAATAGAACAAGTCCACGTGTATCAATAGAAAATTTACTGAAGATATATTTCCTTTTTCCATTGTGGCAGTTGGGAAAAGGTCACCGTGACTTTGAGTAGCAACAACCAGTGACGCTCTGCAATCATGTAAGTGGTGGTGTGTAGTAGTAATTGGAAAATAAGGTACTGGTACTTGTACAACTTGATGCAGTTTGATTTTCGACATTTTTGCGAAGAAACATTTTTGCAGGCTGCAACTCAAATATTTACTAGCAGTTGGCTATTGGAGTAGGTTGAAGGAACGAAATTGCAAATGTCACCTTCAAACTCAGCATGTAACATTATTTACGGGATTTGCTTCTCTGGAACTGGTTTCTAGTTTTTGTAGTTTCTTTCGTTTTCCTTCTTTGTTCTGTCAGTTAGTCGAGTTTTATGGGCTAGAACAAATTTGCAAACCGTTTCTTTTGGGGTTTTAAATACTGGATTGAAAAATATAATAGAAAAACTCAAGTCATATCAGCTCAACTTTTAGCCAGTAAATTTCCATACAATGTAGCTTATCTTTGAATTCATTAAATTACACATTTATTGATGAACCGCATGACATTGCTTACGTATTTAGGTACATTATATCAAATCTTCAAATCAAAACTACGACGTTTATCAAGACGCTCGCGTGGGAGTGCACTGACCTAGCAAACTATAAACTGTACAAATTATAATTAATACTTTTGTGTAGGTACTTTGCATACATTCATATTTAGTCATGTTCATTTCGTTTGACAGCGAGGTGCAACATGGTATAACACCACACCAGCAGCTTCATATAAGTATGCATTCATAATTTGATACGGCGCATAAAGTCAAGAATAGCCTAGCCTTTAGCCACAGCCATTCATTCACCGCTTATCGCGAAACGTGAGCTTACTGTCACTTTTAATTGATCCACGAGGGGCAGTTAAACTGAATGAAGTTTATTGTTCACACTCAACAGAAAATGTATATGAATGGGTTGATAAGACAAGACAAGTTTTCTGCATTCTATGCGACGAGACACTAGACAAAATTGGACTCAGCGTTTCCATAAGACACCAGCTCGTCAAAAATTGTCAGATCAATGATCCTTACTCGTTGGAGACAAGTTCCAGTCAGTCTTAAAAGCATAAAATAGTGTTTCTGGAACTCTACAGCCAAAAATGGAAAGACTTGCAATTATTGTGACTTTGAAAGTATGTATGTTTTGCACATCTTTCGCTTCACATCTACTCATTTCATTGTATTCAGAAAAAGATGTGACTGCATCCAATTGTGTGGGTTCAAGATGACATTTTACCGCAGAGGAAACAGCAAGCCCCTTTAAAGTGAGCATCAGTAACACCTTTCTTCTTCTTCTTCTTCTTCTTCATCATCATGACTCTATGAATCCTTCCCTCCTCTTACTAGTCCTTCTGTCATTCGTTTCTGAGCAGTTACCTATTATGCAATAGTTCATTAGGGACAAGGTCCGTTCTCATTTCTTGCCAAACCAAACGAATGCATATATTCTTCCACCTCATATATACCTACCAACTACATACAATTTTTAATGCCAACATCGACCGACAATAATTAGTATTCACATAGAGTTACCATTTGCTCACTCTCCTGTGTCGTGCATGTCTATTCATTATGAAGTATCATCATCACAATATATGCATGATTCATGCTAATATGAAAAATGATAAATTAAAAATGCCAATAACCTCCACTTAGCAATAAAACTGACACCACCACCAAGTTGCTTTAAACAGTTGCAACTTAAAACAATATATAAATTTTGTCAATAAAAATGTTTTTGTGGAAACAAAGATATTGATCAAGATAAGCCAGAATATTTTGTCAGACTCTCTCCCACTCTTTCACTTTTTCTTGAGATTTTCATCCAATATTTATTTTATTAATGGAAGAAAAACAAAAAGAAGCAGTTTTAGGTAGCATGACATGACGCTTGTTTGATGGGCAGTTTGAAATCTTGTTGTTTTTGCCTGAGTTCATTTAGCAGCAACTTGAGCAAAATTTGTGCATCAGAAAATAAGTCTCCCTTTCCATTTTTGGTTGTCGCCTTTTCCTTTCTTCCATTCACATTTGCGCATTTTAATCTGTCTTGGTGTCGTGGTGTGTGCATTCACCTTGATTGCAATGTCTTGCAATGGTAATTGAACAGGTGTTGTCGTGTTGTGTTAGATCTGCATAATGTGCAAGCTTGATGAGGATGATATATCATCTGACAGAATACTAAATGGAGGATACATAATATGTAATCGCATTTCAAGTTAACATAAATGTCATTGTGCCATTATGTTGTGGTTGGGTTCCTACATTGCGCATAATATGACTATTTAAAAAAAATTGCCTTTCATTTTTCTGACCATCTTCATCTTCAGCCGTCAGGTACATTTGCAAAGCAGGCACTGATCTACAGTGTCTAAAATGAAATGCACTTTTTATTAAATCATCATCATCATCGTTAAGAAGCACAAACAAAAAGTTGTAGGTGATATAATCGGGAAGCAAGTCCCATATTCACTTGATTTTGATTGCGTTCATCTCCTCGCCGTATATCCTTTCAAATACCGCCTAATTACTTTTTATAAAGAATCTTTATGAAAACACGCAGGACACACTTTGGTAGTGTTCCTTAGAGGACGCCATTGTTCAGGAGGACGGATGCTTGTGTTCATCGTCATCAGGTTTGTGATTGATCATGATCAAAATGACATTCAGGGCAACAATGAGGAAGGGCCCTCAGCTACACAAAAATACACAAGCGCCCGAAAAGTAATAAAATAAAATAATGAACATTATAGCAATTTTGAATCGACAATCAGTTTTTTACAAAAAAAATCCATTCAACAATTATACTCAACAAGGAGAAACCAATTCAATCAAATTACAAGGCATTTCCTCAATAAACAGTTGGGACTCGCTCTGAAGAAAAAATGGGAAGAATGTGTGGCACGTTTTTACTATAATATGCGTCACACATACATCTTATTATGTCAAAATGTAGTTGGCTTGCGTGCAGACTAAGAGGACTTGAAGTTGAAATGAACATTGGCAACTGGTCACTGAATTAGGTTGCCAGCGACGAGATTAGATCACTCGAACGGTAGCACAAGCAGCCATTTAGAGGAACGAATATACTACGAATCGTAACTTGGCCATTAAACGATGGGACAAAATAATTGTTATACTTCTCCTAAATATTATGTTAGCAATAAAACTGCCATGTCTTCTTTGTCATCACATCATCCTCCTCAACATTTACAATCGATAGATCAATACAATCACGATGTTTTTATCAGATTACCACGTGTAGATCAAATTCATCCTCATCGTTAAAGATCTCGACATTCTTACACAACAAAATAATACAAGTGTAATATAAAAAATAATTCGAATATTTTTGGCTTCCTGCATATTATTTCTTTACGTTTCTACACTTCGTGTTCACATTACTATCATTTTTTTGTTTCCAAATTGATGTCAAATTGCCAACAAGATGAAATGAATTACTTTAGCCTTCTTTCTTTCAGCGCTAAAAATACTAAAGCATGTATACAACTAAATGTCAGCACAGCATTTGTCATTGCAGTTTCGTTTTGGCCCTTCAAAATGAATTGGTATTCAATTCATTCGCTTACTTACTTACACAACTTTATGTATCATTTGCTCATGAAATTTACAAGACTTTACAAAATCTCAGTGTTTTAAAGACAAAGTCAACAGAAACTGCTTGTAACCTCCCTTTTCCTTTTCTATAAATTATTGTAATGATGAAGAAAAGCTCATCGTAGAGCAACAAGGTGTGCATGTAGTATTGTAGGAGGTGTTATTCAACAAACTGCTCGCTATATATAAAACTTGGTGTGTTCTTTGACTGTAATGATAATTGTTTACGATTTTTGTGATTCTGACATAGTTTTTACCTTGTCCTATCTCTCCCCGTTTGAAGATCATAATATACACAATATTTTTAAACAAGGCCCATACATCAACATTATATTATGATCACTGCAAAAAATTATGCATTGTTGACAACTAGCTCTACCACTGCTGCAAGTTCTTTTAGTATGTGTATTTCTGAATATTTATGAAATGCAGTACAGTAGTAGTAGGGCATACTACTAATAATATATGTGTTATGTTACATTTTCCTTGTTGAATAACCACACACAAAAAAAGATGCTTTTATTATGCAGTACAATTTTTCTTCTGGATTTATGAATGTGGATGAATTGAATGCACATTTTTTTTGCTGAGGTTTACGCAGCAGCGCAGCTCAATAAACAGAAACAAAAGGGTCGTGTTTGAGAGATAATGATAATCGTCAGTAGTTTGTATGCATAATATGTGTAGGGAAGGGATAATATTGCCTATAGGGTCCACTTTGTTCAGTCACTCATTCCTTCATCCTTCCTTGGCAGACGCGGAGGCTCCTGCTGTGTTCCCTGAAGCTAGTAATTATAGAGGTGCAAGCGTGTGTGTTTGTTTATTTGGCATATTTATCAAAAAAGTGCAGGTCCCTTCACTAATTTGAAAGGAAATTGCTACATGTGCCAATATTAATGAATTAGACTGGACAAATTTGAGTCTGGGGTTAAAATATTTGGATTCAGGGATTGAGTTGTGAAATGTGTAAGTGAGAAATTGACAGTTTAGTTTGTGACTAAGAAATTGCAGTGATATATATTCGGGGTACAAGGATGGGACATTTTATCAAAATTGGTTTGATAGGAGTCCTTGGGATTGGAGTATTATGGGGGTTGGCTGAAGCACATGTGTCTATGACTTATCCTCCAGCGAGAGCATTTAGCTTGGATTTCTTGAATACTTTCTGGACTAAGGCTCCTTGTGGAATGCCAAAAGGTTACTTTTGACATTTTTTCTTATGCTGAGCTTTCAGATTCAGATGCACCTGAATGAACGATTTTTTCATATCATTTGTGTAGGAAGATACAGGACAAGTTTCCTTGCTGGATCAACATTCAATGCTACTTGGCATTTGGGATATGCTCACCAGGTACGTAAAAATCTGAGCAGAACAGCACTTGCGTAAATTAGGCTTTCAATTTTTTCATACTTTTATATCAGGGAGGCTACAGACTTGAGCTTCTGGACCGACAAGACAACAAACTTTTAGATCTCACTCCTAATGAAAACAATGGCTTTTATCGTGGAAGAATGACGTGAGATATTTGTTTCAATGCATTATTAAACCGGTGCTTTGAAACATGTCCAAATCTAAATGTGGTGTATGCTATTTTTTTCAGGGCCCAATGGCATTTGGTAGACTTGCCGCAGAATCTCACATGCCATGATTGTACAATTCGTCTCCTTCGTCAGGTGCCAGAATTCTCCCCAAATTTCCAATTTTTGTCTTGCTCCGATGTGGACATTGTTGATGGGCACAACTATGCCGAGACCTGTAGCGGCCATGGGTATTACTCGCAAGGAAGATGTAGTTGCTACTCAAGTACGCCTTTTAAAATTTTAAAAAACTCCAAATAAAATATTTTTATCAATAGGTGATGGATAAGCC
The DNA here is from genome assembly GCA_001718145.1 of Orchesella cincta. Lineage (NCBI taxonomy): Eukaryota > Metazoa > Arthropoda > Collembola > Entomobryomorpha > Orchesellidae > Orchesella > Orchesella cincta. The sequence goes on from LJIJ01000368.1 coordinate 60,925, forward strand.
TGGGGTTAATGTAAAATATAATAGTACTAATAATGTGTTTGAAGGATATTGGGGTGAAAAGTGCCAATTCGAAGACGAGTGCTCTGAAGATGGTGATTGTAACCACCGTGGTAGATGCATTTATTTGGGTGGGACGGCCCTCCCACGAAAACAATGTTTTTGCTCTCCATCTCATTTTGGCACCCACTGCACCAAAGCCAATCCCAGCTCCGTTCCCACCTCTCCACACACCCTCGATCTCAGTAAGCATGTCAGGGTCAAGTTGTCAGATAAGATGACCATGCTTTTTAAGGTACTCAACTGGTAATAAAAGTTACGCTTCTCATTGTCACAAAATGCCAGCGTTGGCAGTTGCTTCTAATTAACACGTTATAAAAATAGAATCTTTACATTCACCACGATTTATGTAGATTCTCATAGGCTCAACAGCTCACCAAGATCAAATTGAATTTGTGATTCAAATGAATGGCACTTCCTTTGCCGGTCTGGGTTGGAGACCGTCAAGCCTTGGACCGATTTGCAAAAGCTGGCCCTTCTACCCAGATGCATTGCTTCCTTCCGCCAGCTCTGGTAGCAGCCACCACAGTATTTCAAAGAGAAGTTCAACATTGTAAGTTTGCTCGTGACTATTAAATTATTACCTACTGTGAAATTCACGTAGGAGTCATATATCACGAAAAATAAAATTTATGGTTTGTAGTACAATTACCAAATCAGTGGATCATTCTGAATCCCATCTTGATGACTCACCCACCTTGATTTCATCTCAGCAACATAATGATGAACGAGTATTTTACCGTACCGAGCCTCAAATTTCCACTAGTGTTCACGCTTCTGTATCCTCAAGGTCGAAAGTGGTAACTGCTTCAGATGTGCGTCATGCTCAACAAGGAACGTATAAACCTCGAAGAGCAAAGACAACAACGACTACTACTACCCCCCCACCTCCTCCTCCACCACCAGTTCATCATTCCGCTGGAGAACAGGACCAAGCCAATTTTGTTCCGTCAGAGGTAAAGTTAACAACTTGTTCGACTTTTTCACATCTCTAAGATTCTCTAATTATTAAAAGAAACTAATTGGATTTTTATTGTCATTCAAAGTGGGCAGCTCAAGACGCTTTCACACCCATGGACTGTAGTGACATGGTAATAGGTGCAGCTCGAGGTGCTTACCATCGCATTAGGGATGCGTATGCACGAGGTCGCCACACTCCTAAAGTGGATGCCGAATGGGTGGGTAGAGTGACCTTACTGCGGCTGCTGGTTGGGAAAGGGATGGAGTTACCACCCTACTTTTTCGCAGACGTCTTGTATCCTCTGACGGACCTGACCATCCAATAAATGGAGACATGTTGGTGATTTGGGCTAGGGGTCAACAGCCTGGGGAATATGTTAAGAATTCCAATCATCATTTGGAACCAAACAATCCAATCATTTCCGACTTTTACACTTTGGATGAGTACAAGTATCATGGTTTAGGGGATCAGAGAGGATTGTTGTACATTGATTTTTCAGCAGTAAGGAAAGAATACGCCACTGGAGCATTTAGTTAGTTCAGCATTCTACTTTTGTTTAAATATTATGCAACCTATTTTGATACCATTTACTTACGACTTTAGTAACGAAATGTTTTATAGAATAATAAAAACAGTTTGTAGTGAAAACTTTGGGATGCATATTATTTGCCCTTTTCTCAGAGCAGCAAAGCAAGACTATTTCTAAGCTAATAGCTTTCATTACTTCTATTTTACACGTATTAAGTCTTTGCAAAGAATGAAAGAAACAGCAATTTGGGTACTAACTAAATCCATATCAATTATTATCAGCATAAAAACATTTCTATAGCAGAGTAGGCCGAAAAACTGATAAACTTAATAGCAAAATGCGTAATGAATCAAATGTTTAATGGATTTAATTTGAAATCTGTAGAAATTTATTGTCAGTTATTTACGGGTTTATGATACAAGTGCATGTAGCATTTATATACATTGACAGTGCAACTTTAATTAACGGCTCTTGCCAAGTGTTTGTTGTTGAACACTTCTGAAAGCATTAATTCGCCCATGTCCGAAAACGTGATTAGGGAACTCATCATCACCCACTCCACTACAAACTGTTCCACTAAACTCTAACTCACGATCAGCGTTGTTTTGAAGAAGCTTCTTTGCGTCTTCGTATTTCAATTGCTTATTCCTAGTTTGGAGGAGGGCAATTGTTCCGGCTGTGCAAAAAATGTACAATTTTGTCACACGAACAGAAGTGAAGTCTGTCTGTCATAATAATGAAAGCTAATACGAGATTTGATTTGATTGCAATTTTATTTTTAATTAGTTGTGTTTATTTACAGGTTTATTTTACAAAGTAAATTCACAAATGCATAATATTATGGAATTATGCATGTAATTACAAAAGGAAAGAATTGGAGAAAGTCTTTTAAGCCATGTCGCGAGATTGTTGCTGAACACTCTTTAAAGCATTGATTCTTCCGTGTCCGAAAACATGATTTGGGAAAACGTTGTCACCAACTCCATCGCAAACCCTTCCAGTAAAAGTCAAGTCTCGGTCAGAATGGTTTTGAAGGAGATCCTTAGCCTTTGCATATGTCAACTCGGGCTGTCTGGTTTGAAGAAGAGCAATGGTTCCAGCTGTACAAAAATTAAGAGTTTTAGAAAAAAAGTCATGAATGAAAATTTTGTATATATACCATAACCATATTATTTATTGATTCTGCTTACCGGCATGTGGACAGGCCATAGAGGTTCCTGAGAGGCTTGCATAGGCGTCATCAGCAGTGTGATATGCAGAAGTCACTTCGCTACCAGGAGCTGAAATTTCAGGCTTCATGCTTCCATCACTGGCTGGACCAACAGAGGAAAAGTAGGAGATTTGATCATCAATAGTTGTAGAACCAACTCCAATGACATTTTGATCTCCGGGGCTATTTGCAGTACTGCAGCTAGGTCCAGAATTTCCGATGGAGAAAAGTGGGATGATTTCTGCCGTATGCCATGCCTCAATGACACCGTTAAACCAGGTATTTCCTCTGCCACCTCCCCAGGAGTTGGAGACCAAATTTGGGGCCTTGGAACAGTCGGGTGAGGTGCCATCAGCAAGTGTAGGACAAACAAAAAATTGGCCACAAGCGATGAGATCAGATTGGCCGCAGAAAAAACCAGCACATCCACGACAGGCAGCCCATTTAGCTGCAGGCGCCACACCAATTCCCTTTTGTCCAGCGATTGTTCCTGTGGTATGAGTTCCATGACCTGAGAAGGCAATGAAAGGTCATAATTTGTCTCGTAAACTGTTATCAACATAATTTATCAAAATGGAACCAGGAGCTCACCGTTATTGTCAGTAGGAGTTGGGTCTCTGGTGGAGGGATCAAACCATCCGTAATCTCCAACAAAGTTGTCCTTTAATGCCTCGTGAGAACCTCTGACCCCAGTGTCAACTGTGGCGATGATGACTCCTTCTCCAGCCTTTTGAAGTCCTCCAATGACTTCCCAAGCCCTGTCAGCCTGAATCTTTGCAACTCCCCACTGGAGCTCATCTGCCAAAGTCACATTTGTCTTGACTGAGACGGGAGCAATAAGATTAGCTACGTATTCCTCATTAATCTCCGTCATATACTCAATGTATCTAAATGCAATGTCCTCTATCGTTGTAAAGTTAATATTCTTGACGTAGATTTGATTGTTGACCCAGAAGGATGTGTGTTCAATATTCCTTGACTCGAGATAGCTGAGGACTGGCCCCTGGGTTCTGTTGGCAAGACTTTTAAGGGCGTCATAAAGAGAGTTGAGTTTGGTGGCACGGTCAACGTATGGGGTTGAGGTGATGGTCTCCAGAACTTGGCTTGTGGTTTCTTCCATAGTAATGAATACGTTGTAGGTTCTATCGTCGGCATTTCGGTTCCGGAGTTTGGGGGAAATAATAGATTGGTAGTCAGCACCAGGGGCAGCAAGAGCTGCATGGAGCACTAGCAGAAATGCGAAATACTTTAGCATTTTCGGTCTGTTGAAAATATTAAGTATAACTTGCAAGATTGTTGTAGAATGGTTGTCTTTGTTGTTTGGTTGAGAAACTGTGACTGGTATGATCTTCCTGGAGTTTACCTGAGTATTTATACCAAAATGATTTACTGTTACGGCATATCCGAACCGAAGAACAGCGGATATACATTCCAGTCGCCTGATAGTAGTGCTAATTGATTGAAAACTTCCACATTGAATTGGAATTTTATTTGCGGAAAAGAGATAATTGACCCCTTGTTCAAATAAAACCGGAAGAAATCAATCCAATACGTTGTCCAGAACTAAGTATGGTGTGTTGACTAAATCGGACATACTCTTGGTGGTCAACGACTTTTGCATAACAAATATAAGTGTTTGGAACCTCCGTATCAGCTAACACAGGACATCATCCGATGAGAACTTATCTGATTCACGTTCAAGTGCGCTATTCTGCATAAACCAATCGATTATGATGATAATCAGATCATTCACATCTGAAACACATTACATTTTCCAGTTGTATTTGCTAAATCCATTGAGATTTGAGGTCTAAAACCCTCGCTCGTTGTTTACGGGATATAAGCTACCCTGATTGGAAAATCATTTTCATTTACAGGTTGTTTACATAAATGTGAATAATCGCTTTTAATCTAATAAACGATCGCATAACTTTAGGTTGAACGAATTCAAATCTGGGATTTTACAAAGTCTTGGTGGATCATCATAGTATAATATGCATACAATGCATGTTTACTCGATAAAAATGCAATGCATCAAAATTATGAAGGATGATGACCCGGCTCGGACGGTATTTACTTTTTCATTTCAAATATATTTAATACACCAAGACCAAAGGTCGGGATATCTTCTGTTGATTAAAGTGTGATTTAGAAAGCCGTAATTAGTTAGTAACACAAATTATAAAGGAACTGGTGAATTATTCTAGCCTTTTGTTCAGTATTAGAACAGGTAGGCATGTGCCAAGAGCCTGAGCCGCTGTGGTACAGTCAAAAACGGTAAAAAGAGCTACGAAAACGAAATAATGCTGATCTATTTCAAATAATCGAAATCCTGTGTACGGCCACAGTACACAATGTAATGCTTCTGATCTTTCATGAATTCATTCTTACGCGAAATGAGAAAGAAGCTTTGATCATAGTTCAATATCCAAGTGAAATTAGCTCATTGCTCCGGCACAAGCGTGCGGACACGGACTACGAACCACGAGGTTCTTCTTTGCAGTGAGTGCATGAGTTCACTCACTCGCATCTGCATGATGCATCAGATCAGATCAGTAGTGGTTGGTGCGGTGGTGGCGATGCTTTAGCATACTCTGCATTATAGTTTGGCTCTGATAGAAATTTCAAACAGTAGCATTTTTGCTGAAATATATGAGTTGTTCTTACCACTTCATAAATCTCAAATAACGAAGTACATTTACCATAGCATATTCATTTGAATTCAACAGGAGCGCAAAAGACAGATACTTTTTTTCATTATCAGAATGTACATTACTTTCCGTCAAAGAATTTAATCCCAAAGGGTTTACTCTGAAAATACATACGCTACATCTTGGCACTCTATTATTGCTGGCATTATGTATTGTTTTCTGTATCAAGAGCATTTTAATGCCAATGTTACTATTTGTATTTTGTAACCAATCAATTTGCTGATGGTCCATTCTTTCATCATGAATTTTCAAAATTTAAAATAATCATTAGTCCCCAAACTTAATTGCATTCTAATGTTTCCATAAAAGTTTGTAACTTTTGTAAGTAAAAGATAATTCGTGGAGGCTGAGCATTTTGTAATAAAAAGAAAGTATGGAGTTCTGCGATTTTACGGGGGACTCGGATTTCGAGCAATTTATGCCCACCAGAAATGCATCGCAAGACTCCATGAAAAGCAATGATGACAATGATAACCTTGACTCCACCCCAGGCTATTGCTACTGCCCACCTGATGAAAGTGATCTTCAAATACTGCGAGATAAGCAGCTACGGGGGCGCGGCTACAGATACAAATATAGAAAGCCATGTAACAAGAAAACAAGCGTTAATAATGACTCAGAATATAGCTGTTTCCCTACTGAGACGTGTTGTGGGATGGAGACCACGGTCAGTGAACAGTTTCCTCCCAGGTATTCAAAAATCAAGGCAACAAATCCATTTGCCTTTCTAATGACGGGAGGGAGAACTGCTAAATGTAAATAAATAAATGCGTGTAAACTTTTCGATACTATTGGTAAAATCACCAAGTTGCAATATCACCTCTTTCATTTAGCCACAATGAGAAAGGCAACTGCAGTCATAAACCCAAACGAATGTTGCAACCATGATGAACCATCCGGCTCTCGAAAGTTTATCTTACAATTTGACAAACAAAATGCAGCAACAATTTCCGATCGTTCGGATTCTTGCTATGTGGCTGAAAAAGATCGATGTACAGAGTTCTGGGAATTTGTGAACGGGACGCCAGAGCTGGAGAAAATTATCAAGGATGGTACATTTTTCCATAATGTGCCACCGAAAGAGGTTGATAAATGTGAGTAATCTTTGGGGCACTGTGAGAACTGTCAGTATACATCTCTATAATCATAATTTTGAATCTTTAAATGTTTTACAATTATTGTTTAGCCGGTCATCCGTTGAAAGAAGTAGAGTTACAATCATTATTTAAAGCCATTCGTAAATCTAAAGACATTTCGAAATATTCACCTGAAATGGAAGCACTCAGGCAGCGAAACATTAAGGTTCGCGAGGAGGAAAAGAAACGGCGAGAGAAATTACGAGAGCGCATAAAAATTGTAAGCGGAAACATTTGTAATAATGTTCATAAGTAAATAATCAAGTTATTCTGTGTGCAATATTCACGTGTGTATGGTCAAGGTCCAGGAAAAAAGCGGTCAAAAGTACAGAATGGGACAGTTAAATTATGATGACGGCTCTAAAAAACCATGTGGACACCTAGCCGACTGCTCCAACCCATCTCCAGGTGAAGTCCTGGAGGAAATGGAGTATTTTGATGAGCTCAGTAGCAATCCCGTCCAAGTCGGTTGCAAATTTCGAAAGCGACGACAAAGTTGCAAAGAGATTTTTATGCCTTTTGGTGATGACGCTGGAGAGGGTGCTTACTCTGAGGGAGAACAATAAAATTATTGCGCAATAACTGATCTCCTGAATGAACTTCAAACCAATTTTCACTGTCGCAACTTCATCAATAATTAATCTTTTTAATCATGCCTCTGCCACGAACTGTTAACTTGGACATGATTGCACATGCAATTTTGAGTCCGCCAAAAAGATGTACATATTTTTTGGGTACATAGCATAACATGCACTTTGATATATACCTAGCTCATTACCATAATTAATCATTTTCTTTGCAAAATGCTAATTACACCTTTTCCTTCCTTGTCAAATGGTCATCTTCTTACAAATTATGTACGAATGTCCAAATCACAGAGACTCCACACACGCACTCAGACAAAATTTGCAATTCATAAATACATTCTGTTCTCTGATGTTTTCTGACTGATGAATGGGATAGGGGAACGCGTATTGATCATTGGGGATGATGCGACTGATGATACAGAAAATGAAAACATGGCATTGTTTAATTCAACGTAACAATCGTCCATGTACATTGAAGACGATGATGATAAGCTTACATGAATAAATTATGAGCTATTTCTTCATGAGTCACTGTGCACAACGACAGCAAATAATAATGATAGTGCATTTTGCAAATGAGTGAGTGATTGAATGATGTCAACCAAACAGAGATGGTTTGAGAGAGATACTTAATTCCAATTTATTTCATGAGTGATTTGTTTTCTTGGGGGTCACTTTTATTTTCACTTGAGTTTGGAGTGGAATAATTGGAACAAATACAAAGGGGGTCATAAATTATGTAACCGATTGAAAATTGGATATGATATGAAATGAAGGGGGCAGGGAGCGAATGGCATAAATTTTGGTTGATAATTACTGATATTTTTGTGGGATGATATGTGAGCAGGTGTTGTGTAAAAATGAGATTTTTCAAGAGAAAAATTATAGATATTGATATGAATGTAGTACGAACATGTTTATGAACAAAAAACACTTGATCTGCTTTAATAAGAAAAAATCAGTGCAATAAAAAAAGTAAATAAGTAAGTTGACTGTATCAAAAAATATTTGATTTTTTTTCAGTAAAAAAGCTCATTTTTTCACAACAAGCATATATTTTGTTGATATGTGTGTGTTGTTTTCATGATGTGCTGTGACAAAAAGGATGTTAAAAATATAAGGGTGAGAACTTTTTTCCTAGACGTGTTTACAATGGGCGGGATGGGGCGTGGGCGAAAGATTCACGGTTGAAGCTGGCGGCCTGTTGCTCAGCATTTCTGTAGATGATCTCAAGAGCCTTTTGGATGGCCTAAGGGAAAGAAAAGAAAACATGTTTAGATTATCAATTTTATAACTTTTCTAGTCATCCTCTCTGAAGAAAGCATGAACAACTGTCATATTGTTTTACCTCTGGGATTGGTGGTGGAGTTGGAAGATGAGCTCCCTCAGGTTGGAATCCCTTCTCATCAGCGACGTACTTCAATGAGATGAGTTCACCTTCTGGGGCATAGTATTGGTAAGATCTGTCGAACATTGTGTAAACTTTCATTATAATCTGCAAAATCTAGTAAGAACTATTTTTCCTAAGTGAGTAACGTGTTTTACTTACCCAGAGATGGAAATTCCTTCGTCTTCAGTTCCAGGGTTCTTCAAGAATCCTTGTTGCTCAATCTTGGTTCCGTCAGAGGTCTCAGAAGCCCAGTTGAAGGTGCCATCACCCTTGTCTTCGAACTCACTGCGCACAATGACCACATCATCATTCTTGGCTTGTTGTGGGCGAGCAGCAGCAACACCCAAAAAGATGGCGAGAACCACCTATAAGGAAGCACAAACACAGAAAACTCCATTAAATTTCTCCAGATGAAGTAGTCGTATTATATATAAACGATCCATAATTCCTTCAAATTGAAATGTAGGCAATAAAACCACAGGGACTTATTTATTATATAACTGCTTCACACAAACACTCTGAATTACTAATCCAGAAAACGGCAGCAGAGATAATGTTTTTAAAAATTATTATTTCAATTTTTAGAAACATTCTTTTTGAACTATTTGAGCAGTAGGAAAATGTAATGCTGCAGCTTCAAAATGAAAAATTGATGTTGAGCTATATAATAAAGATAATGAGGCACTCACGTATTTCATCATGTTTCCACAAAAGGAAATTTTGTCTTTTTTTCTACTCAAGGGCTTAATAGAAGATGATGAGTTAAGGCTGAGCGTTGAGAGGAAATTGATGCCTTGATAACAAGGAAAGAATGCTTTTATATCAAATGACAATGACGGCACCCATCATCCATTCCAATACCTTCTCTCTGAACCTCAACCAATCCAAGCCAGTACAACCATAACCATATAACATTTTAGTTTAGTCGTCTTCAGTTAGTGCAAGTACCGCATCATCTTCATCATCAACATCTTCTTCTCATCCTCATTGAATAACATTTTTTCAAACTTCCAATAGTACATAATACCTGTTGACCAAATAGTCGAGCGAGATACACATACGTGGCATCATCTATCTATCGAGATGAATGTGCAAAGTACCCTCACCCTCATCACCATCTCATCATATCATCAACCATATTATGTATATAAATTTTTCATTTTTATGCATGAATTAATATATTTTACACTTACTTTACTTTACTTATTTTTTTCACAAAAAAATTATATCCATTTTTTAACCACCATCAATATCAATATCAACATCAACACTTTTAGCAGCACCAATGTAAACCACCACGACTAGGTGATGGTAATATATCTTTCTTTCTTTTCAACAAGAACACACCTTTTCAAACGTATCCGAGACGTCTTGTTTGGAATATCTATATGTTACGTTCAAATGTAATAATGATATGCATAAAATAAAGAGGGAATACCCTTTACAATAATTTGCTAAAAATGCATATGTATATTTTGGGTAATTATTCTTTTTACCTCTCTCCAAAAATAATGTCTATCGCCGTAATTTTTTGTTGTGCATGCGCATATCCTCATTTAATGTGCAAACATCTTTCATTTATCATTATTATGCATTTTCAGTAGTTCAGGAGGTCGGTCGACCGCTCTATCTTCATCAATTGGAATGGAGAATGCAGCAGCAGCAGCTATTATGGTGATCCATCCATCCTTTCATCAGAATGGAACAAAAGACTTTCATTCTCAAAAATTACAGCGTGATGCAAATGTATTCCAAATTCTAATAAAAAGCGTAAATTTCCACTAAAATTAGTTTGCTTAAAAACAAGCTCATAGAAGAACAAGGTGATCAAAAAGGTGGTGCTTGGTGTTGGTCAACTTGGTAATAATGAGCATGGACAACACATTATCTCAATTTTTTATTACTTTACCACGAGCATGATGATACGGATATTGTTAGATGAACAAGCATAAAAGTCAAGAGTTGAATTGTGATGTGGTGAAGATCACCAGCATTCATTGACATATCATGTTACAAGATTGCCCTTTCTTGTAACACGAGAAAGAGAAGCAGATGCGACTCGAATTAACAAATTTTTATTACATTATATAGACCGCTACCATTTAGATATTTTATAGCCTTCCCATTTTGTTTCATGATAGTCTGGTGATGATGATTAGGTACAATATATGGAATCACTTTAGTAGTTTGTCTCTTTATCTTCTGCTCATCATCTTCATCACATAATAGTCATTGGCTATGCCCAGCTCTTGGCAAGGAGATGCACTTTCCATTAAGAAAACTATTTTTGTTCCTATTCCATTGTCTCCTATAGAAAAAATGCCAATTTGATATCCTTCTTAATAAATCCTATATTATATTATGCATACGACGGTGTTAAATGATACATTTAAGCAGAATAAAAAATTGTAATGCTGATGACAATGGCATAGCGAGACTGATTAGAGCAAGAAGGATGGTATGTGTAGTAGTAGTGAAATTGATGATGATGATGATGATCCCTTCATTTTTTCTTCGTCTTTTGCTTCTTCACTGCAGGCTCATCATGTTCATCAAGATAACCCTAAATGGTATAAAAAATTAGTGATAAATGTACAGGATGTCAATTGTCCATTGGTTATGGATGCAAAAAAGAATAGGTATACAGAATACATATAGATATACATGTGTGGATGGACGGAGGGTAGAAAAAAGCCATGACTTTTTTTGTCGATTGAAGATGGCTTTGAAATGATAAAAAATGGGCTAACTATAGCTATACAGGAGATGCAATGGGTACTTAAATATTATAATGCAATGTTTGGAGAAGACAAAGAAAATGATATCTGAGAGTCAGATTTGATGGCAAATTATACGCTTCGTTATTCTGCCCCTCTCGTATAGACTTCATCGTCATGATTTGCTTGTAAAGCGGAGAAGACAACCAAAATCTGTAGTACCTCATCTCATGTTAAATTTTTTGAAGATGAGCAAGCAGAGCTCATTCATTCATTCGTTTGGTTGTGATAGTAGTAGTAGTACTACTGCCAGAATAAGATGAGCAAAAGTAAAAACTGACGAAGAAACATGTAGCGACATAATGAACGACTCATGTAAACCAACGTGTCATCTTCAATATTACTAGCGCAATAGTAAAGAAACACAAGGACGTTGGAGACCTTGACGCTCCTCTCTGATCCCTTTTTCTATCTCGTCTTTCTTGGGCATGCTTGCTTCGAGTCCCTCCAATCAATTCTCCGCTGCAGGGAACATTCGAGGAACTTTACGATGAGGTGAGTAAGCAGTGGGGAAAAACTGAGGTTTAAAAGCAACCAAGCTCTGTGTCTTCTTTTCGAATAAAAAGACAACGTAATCAGCAGGACATACAGGATACAAATCAATTCCAAATCCAATCACAATACGAAAAAAGGACTTTTGTTCAGATTCTGATTGCTGTATTGTATTATATCATCCCTTAGTACTGAGCTACAGTTGGGTTGTGTTGTAGTCGTACTTTCTGCATCCATTCATGCAATTCAAGTGCATCATCATCATCATCGTCGTAATCATCATCATTTTGTAAATGCATTTTGAGGAATTGCGTGTGTGATGCAGTTTTCCTTTCCAACTTTGTCCTAAGCTTCACATCAACATGATCATTATTATCTGCTTAGTTTTAAGCGAAATTGTTCACCACCAAACCAATCCTCATAAACAATACAGTTCTCAATGCTATCAACAACAAAATGAGCAAAAATATAATACTTTTAAAAATAGGTGCCTATATAAGTATGCATGCAGATTCACTTAACGCATCATATTATTATGCACCTCGTTTGACTGTGGCCTAGGCAGAAGATTCTGATTTTAAATTTTTGCACAAAACAAGTACACCAGTCTAAAGGGAAAGGAAAACGGAGCTACAAATTATTAACATCATCATAATATTATTATTTCGTATTGCACATTGAAGTAAAAAAATATTTCAAAAAATGTCGAACTAAAGTTAAAAGAGGATAATGAGGCAAAACAAGGGTGACGATGATGATATGATGGCAAAGAAGGGAGAACTGATCAAGCATAATATTTATTTCAATAAATGATTGTGTTTAAATGTTGAAAATAATATATTTATTAGTTATTTTATGGAAAACAATGTATGAAATTGCCATAAAAAGAGTTTTCAATGAAAATGAAAGAGACTCACATTGATTTTCAGGTTAAGATTATGCATTTTTTGTGCAAAAGTATTTTGATGGTCGTCGTCCCATCATCGATGATGATTATTGCGATGATATGATAGGGGTATAACGTTAGCATGCATGTTTACTTAAAAATGCTAGAGGATGACTTGGTTTACATAAAATGCATAATGATTATGATTTAATGTGCACTTTGGTGTAGTCGAAATGGTCAATGAGTTAATTATAATGTTTCGTGGACGAATGACGAAGGGAGGATATTATGTAAATGCAAATTGGTGACAGATTGGACAAGGGCTTTATAACACAATCAATAAATGTGCATTGAAATTTGCATTTTTGAATGCATGCAAGAGGTTCATTTTTAACTCTCACTGTGACACGCAACCCTAGAGAAAATGAATGCAATTTTAGACCTCAATTCTTGGAAGTATGGAAAATATATTTTGAGTTTAAATGCACAAGAAAAACTGCATCTTTTTAGAAAAAATTATAACGTTTGGGCAAGGATGACACGAGGAGGTGATGTTATTTCATTATGCTTCATTTTTATTCGTCTCCCCCTTTTTGTGGAAACTGGTAAGACGACTTTTGTTTTCTTTCTGAATGAGTGTGTATGTGTCCCTCTCTCTCGCCTCTCGTGTCACCAAAAGGTTAGCCTTAGTCATTTATTTGGCATTTCTGTACAAAAGTGTAAAATGAGCTTTTTAGCAGAACTCAGCTAAAAAGGTACGAAATGTGAATAGTCATAATTTTTTATTGCTTATTATGGCTATTTTACTCTCTGAGGAATAGGGGTTAAGGTTGAGAACAAGAAGGGAAGAAAAAAATTGAAAAATATAAAGGAATTAGATAAGAATCGTATCGTTACTTGGTGGCATATGGCACGGCGTGTGTTATTGCTGTTCTGAAGACTTTTTCCACAAATATTTTTGCTGATCTTGGTGGATAAGGCACGTTTTCAGTCAAAACATTTGGATTTAGGTGGCTGACAAACACCATTTTAAGGAGTAGTGGCGATGATATGTGAGATGTTATGTAAGGCTGCAAACTGTGAGCTAAACGGTTAGTGTGTATATCTAGGAGAAAATCACGGACACTTTTTTTGCAATTTTTGTAGGCATTATCATAACAAAAATGCTTTAAAATGATTATTGCTAATATTTATGGAGCATTATCTATTCAAAGTTCACAAAGTTCATACTTGACAAATCATGTGGTCATTTTGCATTGCCTAACGTTGTGCTGCGGCTTCTTTAAGTATGGAAATGAAATTTGAGCAAAGTACCTAGTTCGAAACCAATGCTTACACAAGAGAAATTATAACCTTCTTATTGCATGATTTTTGTAGACGAATACAACGACTGACCCATCTTTATATTAACCGTGTTAATACCGTAAATCTTTCCTACAATAACACCATATTAACTTACCTAAATTGTATCTTTTATATCATGCTTGAGCTTCACTCAATTCATTAGAGAACAATGTCACTCGCTTCAAGGTGAAATCGGTAGTTTGTGTGTTTAAAGGAATACTTCGAAACTTCCGTTTATCGTGCTGATATATGTATATTTGTTGGAAAAATTTCAACGCAACAGCCTTGTGAAACGCAGTTCTGTTTGCATGGAGGGACACATTCATCTATAGTATATATTTATTAAATCCGGATGCTAAAGACTGCATTTGCGTATTATAGTTTCATGGGATTGATGATGGTATGCGACAATTATTTCGAAAAGTAGGAAAACTAATTATTAGAAAAATCTGGAAGGAATAAAAAGGATTGCCCATAGAAAGTCTGTATTCATTCACTTTAGGACTCAATAATCGCTTACATCATTTGCAAATGACTACATAATAGCTTTTCACCCTGAAAAGTTTGACTCGATAGAGTAGACGTAGCATTATGCAATAGAGTCATATCCTTTCAAACAAGTTGAGCAAAGTCCAATTTTAGGCGTATCCCCAAAATCGTTCGGCAGTCGAACTTGAGAATAAAGTACGTCTGTACGTCCCTAATAACACGGAAAACATATTATTATCACCATTAATAGCCATCCACCATTTGGCAGCTGCTTTTGGCGGTTTACATATTTTAATGATCGTGTCCAAACAATGGAATTCGAGTCTTCCTATTTTACACCTGAAATTAAGCCTCATTTTCAATGTCAATAAAAAAGTAAATTGGATCGACATGACATGAACAGTAGCGCAAACTAATTTCTTATAAAAACATCTTCTTCTTCATCCTCATCATCATCTTTGACGCGATTGAATGTAATGCAAATCAAATTTTTTCCGTCTCCCATCTTTAAAATTAATACCTACATCCCTTTGATTATGGCTGGTTCAAGGTGATAAATATGTAGTTAGGATTGAATTCAACAATGCAATTAGAGCCTTGCATAAATACCCATAATTTTTTTATGATTTTTGACAAATTTGCATTTGACTTACAAAAGGGTGCATAATGAGGTGCGAGTCCTTTTTTCTGGATAAATGCATTCCTATTTCGTATTCACAGCTAACTAGCGACAACTTTTTTTCTCAACAAAACGATGAAGACGACGCAAACCCATTAAATAAGAAAACGGAAGACGTATCAAGGAAAGAGAATGTAAAACTAACTTGCTCATCATTTGTTTAGCATGTGACACAACAAAAGAATACGAATTATAGTTCAGTTCTTGCAACTTTAGCACACATACTACCATCATTGCATTTCAATATTTATCTGCTTGTTAAAAAGGCCAGAGGGAGCAATGTCACAAAGATGAGCATTCGCAAAAAGGAATAACCTTGCAAGGCTACATGAAGAAGAAGAAGATGTCTTTGAAATGGAATGTGAAGTGAAAAAAATCACATCATGCAAGAAAGAAATAATGTGGATCATCTAATTTCGTGCGTGCTCATATATAAAATGCATGTATCTTCTTCACCTTATCTAATCTCACATGAAGTAAACCCAAAGTCAAACACGACCGTACGAAAGAAGGTACGCGGATGAAGGAAATCGAATAATAATTTCTTAATGGAATTAAAAATCAAGAAGATCTAGATTCAATTTACATAAAATATCATCAACCACGCATGCGTAGACAGGGTAAACAAGGGCAATAAAAGCAGAAGCGAGATATATAGTAGTAGTTTACTATGCAAAATAGTAACTTATTTTTATTGTCATCTCATGTAAAATAAGTATAACCTTCTTCATCATTATCATTATCATCCTCAATGGAGCTGACTGGAATGCAATTACAAAGAAGATGCTTCTACATATGACATAAAATGTAATCCAACACGGCAGTCTAGGTCAGAGCATAACATCGTCTTCCCAAGAAACAGTAGCAGAAAAGTTGACCAACCATGTAATTAATTGTCATTGTCAGTAAGTGGATGCCTACAACGAGTACCTATGTGTTTTTATTATGTCCCATGTGTGAAATGATTGTTTCGTTTTTGTTGTGTGCCCATAAAATACTGTTTAGCGCTGGATGGATAATTTTTATTATGATGCCATATAAAAGCTGAGGAATCTCTTTGATGAGAAGTGAGCAGCCTTCCCGTTGGCACCAGTTTCTCACATCGTATTCTCTTGTCTTTCAAATAATGCCAATTATTACACCTCTGTCTATTTCTTGAATGCATGTATATATCCATTATTGGAAAAATGAAGACCAAGACGACTACCAAACTGTTGACTATGCAAATTAGCTGCATACACAGAAAGGAGCATCTTCAATTAAATCACACAGCTTGCATTAATTTTGGCAATAGGATGACTTTTTTTTCTAGGGTATGCGCATGCATCAATGCATCTAACTAACAATGTTCACGTTCATCTCACATGACGATTCGATTTTGGACCTAAATGCAAATGATGAAAAAACTTAAAGTATAAAATTCCGGATGATTCATAACTCATTTCATTATATTTTGGAAACAAAAAGGTGATAGGTAGTGTGTATTTTTATAAGCTCACGGTGACCCAGACACTAAAATATCCTACTCATTATAACTAGTATATATATAGAGAGATTCATTATAATATTATAAATAGACACTGGTGGCCTTTTTATTTTATTTTCGTTTGCATTTATTTGCATTCCAATCTGTTTTGAAGTTCGTTGGGTCAATTACTTTGGGTAGCTTTGGTAGATAAATGAATCGCATTTTTTGAAAGGGGAAGGTAGCAGTAAATTTGTCTAAAGTTATAAAAAGTAATGTATATTAGCCAACAATGTCAACCAGACCAGTGATGAGTGATATGACTGACACTGAAAGGTAGTGATTAGTAATGTGACACTTTTTTTTAGAGAAAAGAGATCGCAGATGGGAATTTGACAAAATGTTTAATAATAATAAAGTTGCTGCTGTTTAACTATGCCGGTGTAGTAGTAGTGGACACTGCGGTGTTGGGTTTGATTGATCTTGTCACGATTTACAAGAGGTGAAAAATCTCGTTTTCTCACATGACATGCTACACAGAAACAATAGTTATTTTTAACCTTGGCCAAGGAGGGACAGGATAAGAGGGCAGGGGTGAAGTGATATGTTGGAGAAATTAGGTAAAGAAATTGGAATGCACTTTTGTGATAATAATTCTGGTAATAAGTCAACGTCTGGAAAGTGCATAATTGTAATGTATCTTGTAACGTTGGTCGTTTAATGTGTAATTAAAATTAATAAAATCAAGATGAACACGCTCATATTTCACTTACTTGGACACTTGTTCACAATGATTGATTTACGTAAATATTACTAAAATTGGACAAAAACTTGTGGGACCGGCACACACTATGCTGCGTGTGTACTATATAGATTAGCGCTAGAGTGTGTTTTTCTAATAACAGAAAAACGAAAGGACGTTACTCTCAACTTCTCCATCCTTTTACAACCATCATGATTTAATAATCATCGTGATCTTTACCAAAAAACGAGTTTTCTCCACAAAAAATTCATCGGCTCGGCTGTCTCATGATAATTATGTGAG
This sequence comes from Orchesella cincta, assembly GCA_001718145.1. NCBI lineage: Eukaryota > Metazoa > Arthropoda > Collembola > Entomobryomorpha > Orchesellidae > Orchesella > Orchesella cincta. The sequence goes on from LJIJ01000368.1 coordinate 78,683, forward strand.
ATACGCTCCGTGTGGGCTGTTAAATTTTAGGTATTCTAGCTAATTCTCATTCATTTCGACATGATGTCTTTTTCCTAAAATGACAACTGAGAAAAGCATGATTGTTTTTACATTGCAAACAAACAATTACTTACCTATGACCAAGATCACAATCACTTTTCTATGTTAAATGCCACTCCTTCTTTGAAGCTCCTTTGGAAGTTTCATGAATTTTTTCGTTTTATTCTTAGATTATGCTAATTGTCCTGTTCGAGATTATATGATAATTCACGCACTTAAATATACATGCATAATTTCTTGTTTGCGGTGGGGCTATATTGGCTAAACAAATGGCCAGTGTTTTATGTAACTTGTTGCTTAAACAATGTGATATCTCATCTAGATGATTGTTTAAGAGGAGTTGAGCAAGATGACAGCTTGGATTTCGGTGGGATGAAAGGCTGACAGTAGATGATATAACAAATTTTAATGCTGATAAATGTTAATTAAGTTTGTTTTTACATTTACCGCTTTTACTCTATTTTAACCTGTACTTTTTGCAACGGCTTAAATTTGTATTCATAAATTTATTTGTTCCATCATGAAACAGATCATTCATTGTTTGAAGTAATACATTGTCAAATGACGGTGGACGGGTGGTTGTATTGAGAAGTAATTTATTTTGGCTTCTAAAATTAGCTTGCTCGTGTATTTTTACTAATTTAAGCAAGGCACGTTCCGCAAACTCTTTTAGATGAATTTAATTACTTTGTTTATTGTTAGCTCAAGCTCACATAAATCTTTTAAATTTTAATCAATCCTTTTTCAGAGTCATGACTTGATTACCTACATCATTCTCATTACATTACAATCCTTTATCGATGACAAGCCAATCATCTAGTTTTCAAAGCTGTTTTATTACGCTCTTGAAACGATACAGATGATACGTGCGAGCATTCCTGTCCTGTCTCCTTTACAAATTATGTGATGCTCCTATCAATTTGGAAATCTATCCAAAAATCCAAGGTAAAACCACTTGATTTTTATTGACCATCTCCCATCAAACTAGACTAGATCAGTAAGGAGAGGGAGCTTGAAGAAGAATCACATTCTTCAACCAATTTTCATTGCTAAATATTTGATAATTGAAGCGAAAAGGAAAACGAGGATCGCATTTATAATTTTTGGGGGGATATAAAATCCCTATATTAGGCAGATTGAAAGATGATAAGAATAGTAAAAAGACATTATATATTCAACTCCCATATAAAATACATTAGTGAGTCACTTTTTATTGGCGAAGGTTCGCAAGCAAGTGCAAGTATTGGATGAAGATGAGCAAATTCTCGCTATAAAATGCTAATAATGAATACATATACGATTTTGTAAGGCAATTATAACTATCCATATAATCATCCCATATCCATACATCCATATATATTATCTCCTCTCATCATCTCCTACATTTAACAAGATAAAGTAATATGCAACAATCAAAAAAATCGATCTGCGACGATATTCACGTGTTATGTTTGTCATTGTTGGGGCTTTTACCATGATCAAATCCCTGTCACTCAAAAAAAGGACTATCAATTCATTACTTAACATTCTCTCCTCTCATATTCCTCCAATATTTTTGCCGTTTAAATGCACTTTTGTAGTTATAATCCTTTTGAATAACATATTTATTGCCGATTGCGATTGCACTTTGCATTCCCAACCCCCAACTTGGATCACTTTTGTGCATTTTTTTGGTTCATCTTCATCATCGTGATCCTCATGTAAAATGGGCAAATCATCAAAATGTAAAGCGTTATAAATATGCGTGTATTGACATGTTGACGTGTGGTGGTGGTGTGGTGCGGTGTGTTCATCATCTGCACGATTGGATAAATGGTGAATATCATTGTGATTATCTGAGGGAAATATCTCTCTCCAAATGTTATAATTTGTTAATGATATGTAGACGAGCTTGAAATGGCAGAAATGCGTACATGTACATGTTTTCTTGACTGATTTGAAAATGATGCAGGGCAAACGCAAAACAAAAAAATAAAGGGTGGTGGTGGAAAGGGTATAGACGCTATCACATATCACTGATATCATGTTGTGTGTGTATAATAATAAGCTGTATAATGTGTGTATGAGTATCTTCTTCATTTTTTTCCAAATTTTTATTATGGATCTGTCAGTGAAAAATGGACAGAAGAATAAAAGAAAAGAAAGGGTCACATTTTTTGTTCTTATTCAGCAAAAAGGAGTGTGATGCATTGTTATATGTAACAGAAAAAATTGAAAGCTTATATTACACTACATTAAATTTGCAATGCCAACAAGGGACCACGATACTTGGTGACGACGACCTGTTCTGTTTGCTTATTGAGGTGGCATCAATGGCGGTATAATGTTAATAAGGCGATATGCAAGTTGGAGAGACAAAGTGGTTCAGCTTCAGCTAATCGTAAGTACCTCCATGTCGCTCCACTACAAAAGGAAGCTCGCCCCAGGATCTAATCATCAATCCATCCTCTGCCTTGTAACATCACAGACATCCAAACAAACATCCTAATCCAATTATCCAAACAAAATTAGCAACAAAATGAAATACGTAAGTTTCCAGCTGGTGGTCGGGGAAATTTGTGAACTAGATTTTTAATTTTAGATTTTGATCACCATTATTAAGCTCAAGTGAAAGTTACATAGTAGCATTGATAAGTTGTGTGGCAGTGCTTTAATTGTATTATAATTATTTTGAAATTATATATTTGTAGTTCATTGTTATCGCTGCTCTCTTCGGAGTTGCTGCTGCTCAGCAGTTCCGTGCCACCCGCACCGCTGACGAAATTGTGATTACCAGGAGCGAAAATGAGAACAATGGAGATGGAACCTTCAGATGGGTTTCTGAGCTCTCTGATGGAACCAAGCTTGAGCAAAGTGGATACGTTAAGGATGGACCAGACCCAGAAAACCCAATCCAGGTCATTCAAGGATCTTACTCTTATGTTTCCCCCGATGGAGAGCAAATCAACTTGAAGTACATTGCTGATGAGAACGGATTCCAACCCGAAGGAGACCATCTCCCAACTCCACCACCAATCCCAGAAGTATGTAATTTGCATAGTGGGTGGTAGCTCTTAAACAGTAGCATTGTGTATTTCATCCTGAAATTCTAATATTATTTTTATAATTCTTTCTAGGAGATCCAAAAGGCTCTTAACCTCATCCAAGCTGCTTCATCCAACCAAGTCCCACAATTCCGCAAGCCTTTGGCCCCACCACGTTTCAATCAGCCACGTCGTTTCTAGTCATATCGTCAATGAGCTTTATAGTTAGGATGCTGTTCAAATCTGTAGCTAAATTTCATAAATTTAATAGAGATGGGATGTGATATTATTTTGTTTTACAAATTCTGCGACTGAACTGATGTAAAGCAATCAGTAAGAATGTTGCGATCAAAATAAATAAATTTTTTAAAAAACAGTCTAATCATTGAATTTGAATAATGCCAATGGAATGAATATGCATTTTGGAATCCGATTACTATACGAAATTCGAACAAATTATTAGACATATACGAACTAGCGACTAGCACATTTAGCAAAAACTTGCATAATTATACTATGAGAACCTTATTCAAAAATCTTGTAGTTATAAATACTAATTTGAACATTGCATCGAACATGCAACAAAGTAGCACAAGTAAACCCACAATGGACTAACGTTGTTGTTTGCAATTATATATGCTACGTACCATATAATTGAACTTAGTATTGCATCGACCGTTTGTCAGAATAGTACATCATTAGTTGTATTTAAAAAAATACTGTAATTTTACAAAATTCAACATTCTGTTTCAGGTAAACGCTTGAGTTGTTCTTTAACTTAAATTATGCATTAGACCACGCAGATCGGGTTGGTAAGATAGCTAATTCAGTTTTAATTTGTCCTCCTCATGTTTACTTTCTTTTTAAAGCCTTCTTTTTCAGCAACGGCCACGAACAAAAAGATCGCCTTACGAATGCAAATACATGCCAATGCGTACAAAGCTAGCCAAAGATCAATCTATCGTTGGAACCAGTATTAATAGCAGGTCTGAAATGAGATGTGCCTTCATTCGAAAGAACATATTCGGTCCAAACAATCTTTTAATATTGTTGGAAGTTTCTGTATTCTAGCGTTTACACTAGACATATGAAAATTTCTTCCTCTTCTCATTCAGCTAACATTTGTTTAAAGCTAACTGCATAACCGTACCTTGGATCCTATTTCTAAAACAGTACACTTGCCTTTACACAAACCGTTGTGTGATCTTGATTAAATGAAAGTTTTGTATTTTTCATTCCATGTACGTAATTTCATTCGTTCTTCGCTACAATGTAATGCAGAAAGTATGGGAAGCTAACAATTATGGGAAATGAAATTATGGCTTATCATGAGTACTCCATGGTAAAAAAAACTTCCATAAGATGCCCACTTTGTGTTATGATACATATGAAGCCTCGAATCAGTGTGTAAACTGTGTAATGTGAACATGTCACATTCTGCAAAACACAATACCACCAAATGTCAATTTATAAATCTGATTGCATTCTGGAAACGCATGGGAAGGGCAGGAAGTGTTATCGAACCATGATATGCTAAACAATCTGTACTTATAAAGACATCAACTTATATAATATAATAGAAAAGATTCAGATTGAGGCTCAGTTTCATTTCATCCCAACGTTGTGAAAATCGATAAAATAATTTTTAGCAATCTGTTTTATTGTCTACAAAACTTTTTCACTAGTTGAAATGCCGATAATTTGCAAGGTATGTTATCCTTATTAGATTCCATGACCCAAACCAGGTTTACCATACTGATTATGTTTGATGGGTTTTGGTGGATAAGCCTCGTTGGGTAATTTGTTTGCAGAGCCAGTGTATTTGTTGGTACTCCCCTTGCGCTTGAATGAATCCAATCCTTGATCAATACTCCAAATCATTGTTCCTTTCAAACAGTTTTCCCTAGCCCAGTTTCTCTTGTAGTTGAGGGTCTCTTCATCATCATAACCAACCCATTGGTCATTATCAAAAACAAGGATCTTCGTTTGACCGGTTGAGTTGGTCATCTCTCGTGCATCTGCTCCATGACGCAGCTCGTCAATTTCAAACCAGCCCAAGGTTCCTGGAGCATCTGTGCACCTTCCTGCTTTTCCAGGTCCAGAAAACTCACACCCAACGTCGTAGCAATTGGGATCCTTGAGGGTGAAAGCACGTCCGTAATATCCAAGACCTTTAATGATTCAGAAAGCTATCAAAATGTGCTTTTGCAAATATTATTTTGAAAAATGATTGAAATTGCTTTCCCTACCCAATACAAGCTTGTCGAAAGGCACACCATCCTTCGTGTAAAGACCAATTGCGGGCTCGATTTCAGTCATGTCCGTGTGTGGCCTCACGAATGGACCCAAAGACTCAATGTCAGCATCCCAAACGCCGTGAATGTCGTAGGTCATCACATTAACCTGTGTGAAAAGCAGTACTATGATATTAAATGCAATTTATTTCGGTGTACGACTCTTGAATAAAAAAATATGAATCAAACCCAGTCAAGATGATCGGCCATATCAGCAATCCAGAAATGACGGAGGTACCAATAACTGGCAGGGGCAGCGATTGTGATGAGATATTGACTGCGGAAGACGGCTCTCATTTCCTTCACGAGGTTCAAGTAGTTTTCTACATCTTCGGGTGCACCACCTCGATCATCGGCAACAGGGTACTAGATAAATATTAAAATGATAATTTAGGACTTAGAAATACACGCATTGTCAGGATAAGTGAACTGCTTTTTTTTTGCATACCTCCCAATCAATATCAATTCCGTCAAAGTCATACTTTTCCAAGAATTCTTTGACAGAGTTAATAAATTTCTTCCTGCTCTGAGTAGTAGCGGACAGATCTCTGAACTCGTGTTGAGTTTCACCAGGGTCGTTAAAAGCCCATCCTCCAACAGAAGCCAAAACTTTGAGATCTGGGTTGATGTCTTTGAGCGCAGCGAAATCCCTCAAGCTCTGATCTTCTTCAGGGGAAATTGGACCAATGACTCCTTTACGAACGTCCACAAAGGCATAATTCAAATGGGTGTAAATTGTAGGATCAATGGCATCAACAGGGTATTGGTTACATTTCCTGGTCGCAGCCCATGAAGCGTAATAGCCAATGTTGACCTGAGACTTGCTTCTAGAGTTAGAACAGGATGGTTTTGGAGGGTCCTCGCAATTTCCTTGACATTCCTTTTTGCAAAACTCCTCCGTTGTTCCACAGTAGCCCCACTTACTACAACAAACCCGAAGGGGGCAATCTTTTACAGGGGCAATGCAATCAATCAAATTAGATTAGATTAAAAATACACTACATTTTAAATTCTTGTTTTCTATCCATACCTGCTTCTATGGCCCATTTGCCACATTCAGGCTTGGCATCGCAGTTATTTTGACACCCATTTTCACAAAAGTCGGGGCCATAGCCACAGTTTCCCCATTTGCTGCAACAGGCATCCGTATCGCAGGGTTTGGATTTTGAGCAGTGTTGAGCGGTTGAGAGGGTTAGGCTGGTTGCAGCCACAACGGCTACAAGCTTAAGCCACATTCTGTTAAGAAAAATTGTCTAAAGTTTAAAAAATCATTTCATTTGTTACATTTTATGTCAATTTCAATTCTTACCTGCAAATTTTTGCAAGTCCGGTATGAGAATCCAAGGAATTACAACTTGGTTGGACGGGAAGCTTTTCTGACCTCCACCAATCCAATTAAAAGACAGGTAGGTTTTACCTTCCATATTTATGCCAGGTCGGGAATCCCATTAGCCAAAAATGGGCTGTTGCCGAGCAGTTCTGCCTGTTGAAATCCTTACATAGTTCAGATTTATATGATAATTTTATTAATGCTCTCCTAATTGAAAATGTTATTCAGCACCCATGTCTCTGTTCAGTTACTGCACTGCACTTCTGCATTGCATCCAGTCATGTCATCTCGATGATAATGACTTTTTTATGTAATGCCCGCAGTTGCCGAATCTGTACAATGTGCCATTATGCACAAATGAATGGCAAACGACTTTGTTTTCACAATAACTTGAGCTTACACATAACAGTGACATTAATTACTAATTGCATTTACTCTGAAGGGGGTATTCTGGAAATTGATAAATTTATCAGTTTCCGAGCATTGATTTTTTTGTGTAATGTAACGGTTTTGTTGTCTTATCATAGATGAGTATGGTTGCTCGTTATAACTGTATTTGGCTCATTTAAAAAGGGTATGAACTTGAATTCATCGTTCGTGGGCTCGAATCATCATTTGGGTCAATAGACAAATAGACTACTGGACATAAGTTATATGTTTTAGAAGTTTTCTTTTTATTCATTCCGGGATAAGTTTAAGGCAGCCTTTGAAACATGATAAGTTGAGGATATATATTTGAGGTATTCAGAATAGGGGAATTTAAAGTTTGAAGGGAGATATTGCTTACAGGGTAGGAGCCGGGGCATTTCGGGATTTAGATACCTAAACATTAATACAAAACTAAAAATATGATTCCGATACAATAAACGTTTAATATAAAAAACAAAATATAATGTATCAATAATTATTATTCGCTCCAACTATTATTTGTTCGCTGGTGGACTGAAGTATCCTTGTGGTCTCTGTTGTCCTGGTCGGCCAGCTTGGGCGACTTGGGATCTAGCGTTGGCATAAATGATGTCCAAAGACTTTTGGATCTCCTACAAGAAAATAATAAAAGCGTTCCAACATAAGTATTTCATATCTCAAACATTTGTAGATAATTATGTTGTATTTACTGGTGGGATTGGTGGTGGAGTTGGGAGGTGATCTCCTTGAGCCTGGAAACCATTCTCATCAGCGGTATACACAATTCTGTAGAGTTGACCTTCGGGTCTGTGCAAAAGAGTTCACAATCGCATGCCAAACATTCTAAATTACATGTTCTATTAACGGTTTGTAGGAATTTTGCATTGTTTCACATTACCCATAATACTGATAGCTTCCTCTCGCAGTTTGGATCTCATTGTTGGTTCCTGGATTCTTCAGAAAGCCTTGCTCCTCTGCAGCAATCCCATTCGAAGTCTCATATGCATAATTATAAGTGCCATCTCCATTGTTCACATTGTCATAACGGAGAATGGTGGCTTGCCTATCAGCGGGATTGTAGTAGGGGCTGCGTCCACCTTGTTGAGCTCCACCTTGCTGAGGCTTGGAGAGAACCACACCGAACATCGCACTGGAAACCAGTGTGATCTAGATTTTTGCACACACAAAAAACACATTTTTATACAAGGAAACTTGCAAAGCACAACAATATCCGATTCGTAAATATTTTGTAAAATACTAACCACAAGTAAGCTCCTCATTTTTTCAATTTTGAAATCTGAAATTCTTTAGCTTTAGAACACTACACTATAAACTGTGAATAATATTTTTCTTCCTTGCTCTGGCTACTGTCCAGCTAAACAATGACTTTGTGACTGTGACCACTGATCTAAACATTTTTCCTTTTTTATACTCTGTGGTCAGTGGAATATGACGGGAAAGAGAGAGAGAGACACACACAAAAAAACTTAAACGAAACAATTTTTCATTACGTGAATGATACATTTAGGTACATGTAACGTGATAAAAAGATGATACCTTGACTTGCTCGCTGAGCTGCAGTAAGTACATTATGTTACGTATGCACCATTTTACACCATTCATTTTTACTAGCTCCAATTCCATCAGTAAAAGTACTTACTACATAACGAAACAAGTGTGGTGTCTTCCAAGAATGAAGTCGCGATCAAGATGAAAGATGATTACTGCATTTTTAGACCGTCATATTCATATAGTAGTTCATAATATTATTATGTGTTATCATCAACTGTCTCTGTTATGCACATAATATGCCATTCTCCTCTTTTTGATGATGATGGTGATGACCATTACTAAATAGCCTTCTAGTTACCCATTTTTGTCGTAGAGTGACTTGAGGCAAGGAAGAAGCAAACGAAAAAGGGAATTTTAATCTCCTTCCCTCCTTTTAAATATTGAAATATAAAAGTACCTGTGCAACAAAAGTGCAAGTGGTGAGCAATTTCATTTCAAATCACGGTGTATTATCATCATTTTTTGATCTGGTGAAGATGTCCTCCTCAATTCAATTTTTTGAAAGAATCACGCACCCCCATCACCAGTCCTGATGCTCACCTCACCGCAACAAACCAAATTCACAGGAGGAGGGAATAAAAAATATGCATCCAGAAAGGGACAGGGAAAGAGAGGAAAACGTTTTGCAAAGAGGATTTTTTTCTTCGTTTATCATCATCATTATATCATCCATCTTCTCCCTTCATCATGACAGGCCAGTGGACACAATGTGAAGTTGATCATGACACGACGTGTCGTTACTAAATACAAGTCGTCATCTCATCATCATCCTCATCGCACTGCGCTGCCGTTTTTGTTTGCGGTTATGTGATTATGATGATTATTATTAGAGCCATTTGGCGTTACATGATCCTACCATCATCCCATTCATTCTGTATGATTATTACCTACTCATAATCGGTCAACTCTTTTAGTTCAGCCAAATTGTTATTATTCTTTTAACTTGGGTTCTCCCTTTTCTTTTGCACATGAGGATGAGAAGCAGGCAGGGAATTGCAATTTGGGAAAGAGTGCTGAGCCAGGTGCTATATATGAGTTGCATGCAGTTTGACAGGTGGGCAGAATGAATTAGAGGAGTTTGCGACATGGTGTAATTATGAAAATCGGAATTTGCCATTGTTAGTCGATTTTTATTTGAATGTATTGATATGCTTCGACATTTCTTGCAAAATATTGTATATGAAAAAATATTCTTCCAGAAAGGCAAAGCCTAAAAATGGCTTTGAAATTAGACAATTTTTTTAAAAGGGACTAAAATCATCAAATCAAGGTGAGACTATTTGGCTGGTAAACATCCCACATCACGTTTGCAAGGTTTTTCCGACTTGCTTGTCACTTGTCTATCACGAAAAGAAGGAGCACGAACTACAAAAATGAACTCATTATGTCCAGCGAATTCAAAACCACATAAAAAATTTCTAGGGTATCATTATACCGCCTTCTCCGTGTGCAATATGCTGTTTTGGCAGAGTTTTTTACGCAACCATTATTGTATCATGTTTGTTGAGACAAGAGCAAAATCATGACGTACTATAAGGCATGCTCTTATAAGTGCGTTTTATTATATCACACACATCACATCCTGTTTAATGAGACAACGCAAAGTGGGCATTGCGATTCATAAAAAAGGAGTTTCATCTTCTTTACGGAACATGCATTATTGGCAGTTATCTGATGAGGAAAAGCCATTCCGCGACCTTAATAGCATCCTTAATTATCTCTGGGATTAGAAGGAGTGAGCTTGTTTTCATTTTGCGCCTTTCGTGTTCGCTACTCCGCATAAGTATTATGTTATACCTAAACGAAAATATGTAACATTGCCAAATTCCTGTGTCTTCTTGTGGTTTTTAGTTTCGTATCATCATGTCATTATCAAAAATCCAGCAATCAACATCTCAGGGAAACTGTCAGCGTCATCAGTATCATCGACATCAGCACAACGTGCACACACCAACCAACACGTTTTCTTATATAGTTTCTTCTCACTTACACGTCTCCTCATATTTCAACATTGTTCATCATTCATCATCATCCATCTCGTTTCATAAACTCAACATTAATATTTATCAACAGTCAGTCAAAATTGTTGTTCGTAAGCCATTTCATTTGTGACTAACAAAACTGTTTCTGTTGAAACAACCGGAAAACATGACTGCTACCACTACCAAACTTCATTCATGTTGAGCAAAAGTTTTTATGTCAGCAAAATTATGATAGCAATGTTCTTGATAGGATGTAATACCCAAACCATAAAAAATACACTGGATCTAATCACGTCTTTGGTCAAACACAAAAAAACCCTGGCTATTGTTTCGTTTCTTTGTTTCCTTTCAGTTTTTTGGGTTCTGAAAACATACTCTGCATGGTCTCTCATGTTTATACATAATGTGACGTGCATTGTATCTGATTCTCTGTGATGTGGTCCAAACTGTGTGAGTAACAAGAACTATTACATTGGATAACAATGCAGTTTTAACATTTCATTTACTAATTTCATTGCATGCATGAAATATTCTAGGCACTTGTCTAACCTATTATTTTTATGTAATAACAATTGAAATTGAACACAAAAAATATGCAAAATACAATTGTTTATCATATTTTTGCGCAAGCTCCTTGTAAGTAAGCTCATCGGATCGCATTTTCTTGTCTAATTTGAAACCAAAAAATATTCGCAGGATATATACAAAATGCAGAGAAATGAAAGGTGCAATCAAATCGGTGTAATATGATATGGTAAAGATATTAAGTAAAATTAGTACTGGCTGGCGTGGCGTGTGCTTTGCAACAATATAATAATACTGTTGATTGTGAATGGTAATTATGATAATCAGCTAATACATAAATACTATGCCTCCATTTGCATTGCACATTTCACAGACTGATGGATATACTTATTATGCAGCCGCTAATTTTCGCAGTGCAAAAAAATGCAGGCAGGGCAAGCAGAGCTAATCATAATCATAGTGTCTGTTATGGGATGGATTAGGTAAACTGAACTGCATCACTGCAGTTTTTTTTGGACAATTCTATTATTTGCAACTCAAATGTCAACCTCAATGCGGCGGTGATGTGTACTCCCTGAAAGGCATTCTTTTCTTGGCGATTTTAAAGATGATGAAATGAAATTGTCTTAATTTTTTGACGGCTTTTTATAATTAGTTCAAGTCGAGTCAAGGCCCTGAAATTTTAAAGATTTCGCCATCCCAACAACATCAAAAAGGATCACTAAACATTCCGAGTCACTCTCAAATGTCAGGTATGATGATGAAGATGATGCTAATAGAATTTTGATGTGTATTTTAGGTGCATCTAAATGACTCTTGATTGGCAGACCTTTTGGTTAAAGGACTCATCCTAAATGCTTTAATACAATTGATGATGACAAGGCTGCAATTTTTTGGTGCACTTTAGAACTAAATCATGGCCATGTTGTTAATCGTCATTGCTTTTTATTGTTGATTTGATTACGCATCAAATCACCGATCGAAAATCGTTGTAAGTTGAGTGGGACATATGTGCAGACCTTATAGATTCATCAGGAGAAGAAAGTGATACGACGAAGCGCACGCCAAATGTCATGTCAAATCGTTTGCTTTATTGATTATTAATGCTGATTAGTCGAACAAAATGAAAATTAAATGTAATTTTAAAGCATAAAGTGACCTTCAATGGAATTATTTATGATCAGTTGCACTTGATCAATCAGTACGGTGTAGTACAAACGATGGTAATCTAATATCAATCATGAATCATCCCTTGAGGGAACAAACAATGCAAAAGTACATAACAATGAAATGAAGTAACAAGTGCATAAATAATAGTATTACTTTATAGCGAATATAATAATATTGAATATTCGACTGTACTGCTCGTTTGTAATGAGCAGCTGCAATTAAATTCGGTGTTAACAATAATTAATCTGAACAATATAAGTAATGAAGATAATATAATGGCTTCGATAATTTCTAACACTGGTCATCATTAGAATATACAACATTTGCAGACTATTCTAATACTTTTACAAATTCTAAGAAATAATTTTGTTTCCGTCCCATCATTCCATTTTGTAACTAGATTTGGATTGCAACCGTCCAAACTGATAGTCTTCAGGAGGTCATGGTGTTTTATCAGAGGAAAATGACGATTATTCCAACCAAGGCAAAATATTTTTTTGGATTCATGACTTTGAGCCAAAAACAAAAGGGTCCTATTTTCAAGAAACTTCTTTGTGTACTAATTTACAACATGTTATGATCATATTTCTCTGTACTACTGTAAACGTAAATAGTACACAGAGGTCCTCTAAGCTGTGGTGTCACAAAAAGACGCAGCACCACGGCATTATAATGAGCAAATGAGCATGTATATTGGTACAAATCTCCTGTGTCTGGAGGCTATAATGTATGAACCAACATCTTTGCAATTACAGTGGAGCATAATTGGTCGGTGCCATTTTGAAGAATTGAAGATGCGCTTCAATTTATGCGACCCTAATTATTGGTTGCGTGTTGCATGGAATTAAATAATAAGAGACTTTGTAAAAAGAAAGTTTCAATGTCTGTTGTATTCTAATCTGGTGGATTTTGGAAACAAAAAAAATCAGGATAATGGCACACTTGCCTAAAAAATTTACTCCTTCACCTTGTGATTCTTGTGACTAATCATCAATCTGAATTTGATTCTACTTAATTGCCCCTTCGCTTAAATGCTTACCGTTAAACCTTCAACTTCACAAAGTTCATGTTTAAGTGGATACCTCAGTTTGACCGTCAGCGAGCTAATACCTTTTACGCAATGAAAGTTTTCAAGGAAGAAAATCTCCTAAGGTTCTAGAGCAGATTTGTGAGTCCAGGTATGGTAAACAAAACACATCTAAGTCGTGTCATGCTACACACGACATTCATATTTCATTCTTATCATAATCTTAAAAGCCATAAATTCAATACAGTTTTTGTATTCCTATCTACATCCTTGATTGGAATCACTTTATTAAAAGTCTGGTACTTTTTCACCCTCACAAAAAATCAATATATTGGGGCTTCTCCTTAATAACAATATTGTATTTGGTGATGAGATGAGTAATCTTGCAGACCAGTACTGACACCCAAATCTGCAAAGAAACAAAACGAAATCAAATCATTAGCCAAGTCATTTTCTCCTGAAATAGTACGTCAACCGACATTTGACTTAAACATGTTTATCAAAACTTACAGCAATCCCGATAAAAACAGAAGCCGCCACGACAGTCAGCGTTGAAACCGTGTAGCTCATCGCCAACTCCTGATCTTTGCACACAGGTTTGAAGAGCCTGTCCCTCGTCACGTTTGTACTACGGTCATCATTCTCTTGGTCCCACGTGACAACATAAGTTATAGTTTCGTATACGGGAAAGTAGCAGCCTATACCACTGCCCTGTTCAATTCATAAAATTGTCTAAAAAGTAGTAATCAATTTTATCTATTGTTAATCTATAGCATTTTTACTTTTGCATCACAACATGACAGTGGCCATACTCCAGTATACGTCGACGCATTTAAAATCTGCCAGTCCAAATTGGAAGTGAAGCCACAACAGCTAAACTAAGGTAACAAATTGAATGTGTGTTTTGAAAAAATATACTCATTATTATTTGAAGAAGGCAATTTCTTCAATCAATATTCAACAGTAAACTTTAAACTTGCATAAAACTGAGACTCGGACAGGAAATGAAAAGGCTCTTGGACACGGCCGTTTCCAAGCATTATAGGATTGGGACCAAACGCTTTCATATCTAGTTCAAAAAAGTTGTCCATCCTAGTTTCAATTCCAGTCATGCCTATCAAGTAACTTAGTACACACAGCACTAGGTAGGTATCAATTATTCCAATCACGCAGTATCTCTAAAGGGAGTCCAATTGCAAATTCATACAAATTGTGAAAAAAGGTGTATTGTAATGTAACTTAAGGTAGTATTTAGTGGCATTAAGCATCTCTTACAAATATTTGAATAATCTTTTTAGATTTTGGATACTGCATCATGTACACCACATACAGGCAAAAAATGTACATAATCGTAATGGCAGACGGTAGAGGGGTGATTATGTGGAGTCCTGGTCCCCTCTGAAATCCCTCCCCTCCGATCTTGGTATCTGAGCCGAGAAATATTTCCATCAGTATATGAGCACTATAAATGGTACTGGGGAGCCGGAAAAGGGTGTAGCAGGCGAGGGAAGTAAGAAATGCGGCGACGATTGTAAGCACGGTGTCCAGGATAAGAACAAGGTCAATTTTTCTCTCCACCCAGTTTTGAGCTGCTTCTCTTTCAGAGGCGCTCTAATAAATAGCAAATAATATACACTAGAGTTAAGCTTAATTTTATAGCAAATTTACTGGAAGCCAATTTGTTTGCTTAATCAATTACGGGAACTGCCAAAAGTTGCTCATCCCCATACTGCCTTTTGGAAAGGGTTTCGTCGTCAGTACTTGTATAAGTTCGTCGTTTTACGCTACTCCGTACTGGATTGACTGGATTCATTGAAGTGACTGGATGCTTAGTGTCCTTCTCCTCTTTGTGGGTGACGTTGAGCTTGGAGTCCTTTGGTTTGGCAGTCGGGGTGTCATTTGATATATCTGCTACTGTTTTAGCTTTAGCCTTGGAAGGTGTGGGCTGTGGCAAGTTTTTAGAATTTTGAGCTGGTTTTGCAGACGGGTTCGGAGGGGCTACACCCGTACGGGATGCAATTTTCTGCACGCTAGTCTTTTTCTTTGGTGGGTCATTCATTGAGGCAGCTACTACTGTTGTCTGTCTTCTACTACTGTCAGCTACTACTGTCTTCCTGTTGCTGCTTGAGGTTACTCCTGAATGAACTGCAAATTGGATGAATTAGGATAAGATTACTGCTTACTTTTATGTGGTTTTTTAAATGCTACTAATTGTGAGAAAAAGGAACCTGTTGATGATTGTTGAGATTTTCTGGGAGCTGCTGGTTTACCTGCAGCTTTGCTCATACCAGTGAGCTGATTATCAAGGTCTGATAGCTCATTTATCGCCTTTACTACGTTCTTTTTACTATCCTCTATTGATCTTTTCTTTTTTGGATTTTTTGAATCTGAAATTCATTATTATTAATGATTTTAAGATCTGAAAAATTAAAATGATTTGCATAAATAAGGTCGAGACTATGAACCTTGTTGATTTTCATCATCTTTAACCGGATGAGGTGTCATTTTAACAACCAGCAAGTAATAGAATTCGCTTTGCAGAAATGCATATATTTCAGTAAGCAAGCGTTTAAGAAGCTCATTTTGGTGAAGATTATGACATCGAATATGGGTACAAAAAATTAAAAATAATGATTTTTGTTGTTGAAAATGTATTACTTTTATTTTTTATTAAAACAATCAACTATTATTCGACGACAAATCTCAATGGCTACCCAAGTGCGTACCATATACATTTTAAACTAAAACATTATGTAATGAGAAATCAACCAGGTTTGCCTTTTGTCATCAGCAAAGTTCGGAAAGTTCCTCTGATTACGGCCTTGAAAAACTTGAGCACGGTGAGCCTTTTCACAACAAATGTTTTCCCGAACCCGATCGCCAACGGTTGACAGGATTTGCTAAACTTGTTCATCATTTTGTTTTCAATCCTGTTTCCCCAATCCACCTTTCTCCAAGACTGAATAGTTTTCTTGGAGCCATCATACACGCTTCCGGAAAAGTGCAAAATTCCAGACCACAGCGTATTAACACCAATGATCCAGTTGATCAACAATATAATAATGGAACTATCAAGTGACGCACCTCCGCTAAGAAGTATATAAATGCTGAAGAGGACAAACTGCAGCAGTAAAATCTGAAGCGGAAGCACTTGATAGCCCAAAATGTTCATGACAATTCCGTGAAATATTTCGATCTGACGATAAAATTTGCGGATTGCAAAAGTCCTTCTAAATCGGGGTTTGGTAAGAAAGTGATTCACCTGCCAGCTTTTAATTTTCTTTTCATTCCAGACACAACTGATGATTGCAAGTGTGGATAAATCCAGTTCCCTTGTAACGAGTGGCATGAAATAGATAAAGTATATTACTAGCGTCTGTACTAAACTAGTTACTGTAAGCCAAACGATATGATTTCCCACGAACCAGCCAACAAAAAGTAACAGGTGAACATTATAAATATCTTGGAGCTGCTGAGGAAGCTCATTCACAATGTAGATGGAGCAATTTGGAAAAAAGAAATAATGAAACGCTGACAAGGTTGCGGTTATAAAAGTGAAAGTTTGGAGGATTAGGGCGAAGCCATCATTGAATTTACTTTGGCGTGAATGGTTTCGGTCATAGTTGTGTATATACATTTTTTGGATGAAGAATAGGAATTCTATAAGCCAATTTACACAAGCTACGAATGTCCTTGGATAGAAGAAAAATGTGGAAATGACGCAACAGGAAATAAGGACGCACACGGTGTAAGTATAGGTGAAGTAAAAATTCAAGGTTGTCACCTCATTTCTCAAGTAAAGTTTCACGGTTTGTGACACGGAAAAAACTTGAAATACAAGAAACGCTGGGTAAATCAAAAACCGAAACCGGAACAAACTAAATTTTGAAATGGAAAATTTCCGGGTAGCAATATCAAATCGGATAGGGGCTCCACCTATAAGAAATGCTAATTTGAGGTGAATTTTGATGTACAGAAAGAATGAATCGCTGAACATTTCTCAAGTAGTATAAGTAGATTTATAAGAAAATGAATCACTTTTTACAACTACAAAGTAAGAAAAACTAAAAGTTGGAGTTTAATGTGAAAGTTTCTGTTGTGGTACTCCAAAAAACTCCAAATGGCAATTTTTGTCGCATCGATATCAAATAAGTAATGGCTTAATTTAAATGAACATTTTAATAAACTTGAAAAGTGGATTTTTTTCTCATCCCGAAAACACTTCCCTTTTATATGTACATTTATGTATAAAAGTACTTGTAGCAACAGTTTATCATCCTGATCGATTCTATCTACATTCAAAGTTTTAATTTAAAACTAAATGAGCTCGTTCTAAAATGACCTTAGCTATACATCATTATACTTTATTTGTTCATCAATTTTTATCTTTCATAAGTTAGTATTTGAGTCTTAAGCAGCCAACCTTCGGTTTATTCGGTTGTAACATTCAATTATGAACCTATCATCGCCTAGTTAAAAAGAGTAGGAAGAGTCTTCAAATACTGGAACATACCTCCATAGTTTCCAATTTACTTTAAGCAATTTTGTGTCCTCACATCCTAATTCCACTAAATAATAAATGACTTATATGAGCAATGATTTAACGATATATTCCATAAGGCAAACTGTCTAATTTGGAACTCCAGTTTCAGTATATATGTAATATCGATTTTTTCAAATATGAAAGAAATTGTATAACGTATGCATTTTACATGGCTTAATATGTCTACTATACTAAGAATTTTAAGAGCTTGAGTACCTGAAAGGTATCCCTAATATCCATTACGTAGATAAAATTATTATTATACATACGCTCAACTAAGCTGCACAAAAAATTCGACAGAAGTCTTATTGGTGAAGTTTAGACTGCTAACATGAACTGCAAACTATAAACATATTTCAATAAACTATTGCCGAACAAACATTGATGAATGATGAGAATTTGCTGCAGCTGAACTATTAATTTATTGAAACTAAATAATATTTATACGAAATTGTTGTTTAGGTTGTAATGCATACGAGCGTTAAGATTGATTTTAAAGCATAGAAGGGAAAATGTTGGTAAATACAAGCTAAACACAAAGAATATCAGGGGAAAAGGGAGTCTGTTTGTAATTTGTAATGCAACTATTGAACATTACATATTAAAGCATATCTATAGGAAAGCCGCTAGAAGAAAATAGCTCAGCGTTTACCTTTGGTCATAAGCAAAGTCCTAAAAGTGCCCCTAATAACAGCCTTAAAGAACTTGAGTACAGTTAGTCTCTTAATTACAAATGTTTTCCCATATCCTATCCTCAAGGGCTGGCAAGATTTCCGGAATTTAGCCATCAGCTTATTTTCCCGTCTGCTCCCCCAGTCCTTTCTCTTCCATGACTGAAGAGTTCTCGAAGAAAGCATGTAAAGTCGTCCCGAAAGTTGCAATACCCCCGACCACATGACGAGGGCGAAAAGAAACCAGTTAATAAACTGGATTTGGGCTGTTCGATTTAGGGAATGCCATTGATTGACGAGAACATAGCTGCAAAATAAAATGAGTTGTAGAGCCAACGTCTGAATGGGGATGAGTATATGTGAGCAAAATCCCAATATTAGTCGGTGCTGGACTTCAAATCTCCGATAGAGCCTTCTCACAGTTGGAGCCCGACGAAATTCCGGGCTTGTGAGATACCTGTAGCTCTGCCTGAACACTTGTAGGTAATTCAAGTGGCTTACTAGGGTGGGAGAGTAAAGCTCATTTGAGACCAAAGGGATGAAGTAAATGAAGTATGACACCCCACTAATACACAAAATTGTCATACTAATCCAAACTGATTGAATGATTTCAAACCAAATGAGAAACATGAGAAATCGGGCAGTGTAGGTGTTTTTTATAGTATCGGGAAAGTCATTGATGATGTAGATTGAAGTGTTTGGAAAAAACAGGCAATGAACCGATGAGACGGTTGCAGTAATCAGGGTGAAAATCTGTATCCCCAATGAAAAACTGTCCATAACTTTGCTTTCCTTTGAGTTGTTACAGTTGTAGCGGCGGATGTATTTTCCTGTGATTTTAACCGAAAGCTATAGTTGGAATCTAACAGTGATAATAATAATAATTAATTCAATAAGGGTTACTTACGCTGTATCGCTAAAAGAGTATCCATGCAAGAGTTAACATTGGCTACGACGGTATTTGGGTAGCAATAGTAGACGGATTGGACCATACAACAGATAATTCCACAAGTTGAGTAAATGCATGTGAAGTAAAATTTCTTATCTTTGCGAAGATACAATGTAACTGATTGTATTTCTAAAGCAATTGTGTAGAAGAATAGGGTTGGAGCCACAAAACGTGTAAAGCGAAGCTTGGCGGATCTATTCACTACCAAGCGATTTCTTTCTAGAATGAAAGGAGTGGCTGAGAGGTAGTAAGAAAACCTTAGGTATCTTCCCAACAAAAAGAAGAATCTGTCACTGAGCATTTTGTAAACCTACTACACAAACACATGTGTCGTTCGCTTTGATTGTTTAAAATTTTGTAGATTGTGCTGGATTTTTTAAAACAAGATTTGTCAATGTAGCTGTCTCTGTACATGAAATTTAACAAACGTTGATCAGACACTGAAGCGAATAATTTAATGCAGTACGTTAAAATACAGGCATAACTTTCGTAATCGGTTTGATAAAAACAGTTTAACATGAATTTATTGATTTTATAATTTTGGGTTTGACAGCATGGGTAATGACTAATGACGAACGGTCTTATGGAACCCACAATAAATGGAGGAAGTACTGACAATTTGGAAACTAAATAGCCACAAATTACTATGACCAATACTTACGATTTTTTCGATGCTATACTTTTGGACGGTGGTTATATGTGTGTTTTCGGAAAAAGTTTTTGAAACAATTGAAGAGTGAACCATGAAAGTATTCTAGGTGCATGTATATTATTATTACTATCCGTTGATTCATGGCTTGTTACTTTAAATTGTAGATGAATGGCTTAGCTTCAATTTCTGCAGTTAAATTTTCTTCATATTAATTTATTGATAATTACACGTTAAAAACAGTTGTACATCTTCATAAACTTTCTCTTTAAATATTACGTAACCAACATTTAACGTATTCAAGGAATCAAATGAGATATAACCAAATATAACACGTGTATTACCGGGATAAGTGATGAAATTTCTAGATCAATCGATATTGAAGGACGTACTTTTGCATTGCATTACATAGGACAACCCGCCGTTGTTTGGAAAATTAGAAAATTCTGCCTCTTTATTAACAGCATTGCTTCAACAATCGATCTTTTCTATAGACAGGACTAAAGACATATATTCATATAAAATGCGTAGTTCTATAAGCCCAAACTTAAATGATGTGCGGGGTAATTGTGCGTATTCACTGTGGCGGCATAAATGTTAAAGAAAGAAAGCTGACTGCCAAGGTTTAATCGAATGAGTTTGTGTGTGTCAGATATTTTATGTAGCGTATATTCTACACTTGTGTGAATACGTTATGCTTTCGAGTTTTGGTGAAAGGGCAAAGTTGCCTGTGTCAGAACGCGTTGTTAACCACCCGTGAAGTGTCCAGTTTTGCTGACAGAGAAATCTGAAGGAGAGAATGGGGAAAGTGAAGCATACTCGAATCGAAATGATGTTTGCCATTGGAAATACACATCCTTTTTTATGTATCCAACATTGTAGTTGGAAGCATACAGTGAAGAAATACTTTCCTTTACCAACCATTGAAAAAACGTTGAACGTTGACATACAGAGTTTTGGCGTGGTTGCTGCCTATAACAAAAAAATCTACGCTATAAAAGCATACAGTTATCAATTATCTTTAATATATATAGGCAGATGCCAAAATACTCATTCGTCATTTCACGCCACATTTCCTCTCGTTTTGGATTTTCTCCAAATTCATTAAGTCCAATCAAGAAAAAACGAGAAGGAACAATGAAACAAAGATGTCCATTGCTCAGCAAAACAAAAACAAGTCGGCCTACTGAAGATAGTACACGAGTTCCAACTTAATCTGTGATGCGCTCTGCCACTCAGGGTTTTTCGTCTTTGCTTCATATAACCGTGAAATCTGTCTTTCTGTCTGCATTCTCAGGCTCTCCATGTCGTTCTTATTAGAAAGAAAATGCAGACCACCGTGAAAAACAAAAAGACTTCCACAACCAGAAAAGAAACACGCAGTACACATTTTCTGACGGGCTGTCTTCGTTAGATACTAATTGCAAGATATAATACGGCAAGCCGTTTTGATTTTAGTTTCTTTCATTGATTTTTCCAAAAACGAGAAATGCAAACATTAATGCTTTATGTAACGAATACAAATAGAATCTTGTTTATTAACAATTTCGAATTCAATCAGAAATAATATTTGAAATATATTTAACTCTGAACCCACTACAAGAAGACTGAAAAAGCCTTGAACTTGGAACCGAGTGTATTGGAATAGGAAGGAGAGCTCTTGTTGTTCTTCCTCCGAAGGCGTATTAATACTCTTGTCCGCATTGGGTTTAGGCATTGAGCACAGTCTTCAGATTATGCATGTTCCTAGCCACGTGTATGTTCAGCCTGTGCCTGCCCTGTTTTGTAATAAACATCTAACAAGCTTCCCTAGAAGTGTTCTTCTTTCCAATACACATTACAACTTGAAAGGGCACCCAATACACATTCATTGGGCTTGCGAAAATGATTTTTAAATATCTGGTGAATTTTTAAGTATAGTCATTTGACTTGAATCAGTCGACTTTAGGAAGTAAACCCTGAATGGACAAATTTGCAGGGCATTCTTGAAACTGTTTTTGGAACTTGAGACGCCATTCCATTTCCATTTTATTCCCGATTTTGTAACATCTGCACAATGATCAAATAATAGTATCATGTAGTATTATGAATATGTTGAAGCTACAAGTATATGCCAATGTTAACTCAATGCAGGGAGTGTTAAATTGTGTTTCGAATTTTCAATCAGGCGACAAAGACTAAATATATAGAAATTGAAAGTAGTTTAGTATATCAGAAAGTTTATCGAATGATGTGTATATCTAAATAGAATCCCAAAAGTATATAACCAACCGGAAATTAAGTTGTTTTTGAGTGCTCATAAAATGAGGATGCTGGGCTATGTGCAAAAAACAAAACAGGTACTTTTTATGGCATGTTTTTGTGGACAATAAATTGCTAGTTGCGTAAAACTAACAGTAATTTTTTGTTCATTTACAACCGCTCCATTTCACAATTGGTGCACAATAAAACGACATCTTCTTATGCTAAGTTCTCTACTCAACGAACACTACTTTAAAATAAGTAGATTGAACAATAACAAATGCTCCTGGCCCATTCTTGTATTCTCGTGACCATGATATGATGAAGAAACGAAAGGTTGAAGTTCCATGTCTGGAAATATCTACTGTGTATGAATCATTTATCACTGGTTGTCTTCCTTCTTGAGAACTTATGAGAAACAACTCAACAACTGACAACTTCTACTCAAACGTTTTCGTCCTTCTTAAAAAATCGATGAGTTTAAACATCCCGTCCAACAAGAGTCACTTTTGGTACTACAGTTTCTTGGACCCTGGTCTGATCTACCTTACATTTTCCATGCTACAATATACAAATTATCGTCATTGTCATTTGACATGTACTCATAGGCTAATGCATTAACTTACCATCAATTAGTTGTGTAATTATATTGAGAAATTTACCTCAAAATATTTTAGTGCCATCAATTAGTTGCTTAATCTGTATTCCCTTCGCAAACAAGCCAAACTAAACAATAGAGGTTTAAAATATAAATTTGCATGTTCACAAAGAAAGCAGTCACGTGAAAAATTGTCAAGCCAAAAAACGTGAACGTGATACACATTATGCCAACATTACCCAAAAAACTAAATATGAATATTGTTTTATATTCGTCTACCTTGTTGACTTGTATGATAACAGGATTTTGCATCTTTATAGTACACATTTATATTCTACATTTCAGTATTTCTGATGAAATGGGGTTACGATACGTATATAAAAGGAATTACGACTCAGTGATTATCTATTCAAAATATACATAGTGTAACAAATAAGCTAGCAAACTTAAGCTAGGCTTACAAAAACAGTGCATCAACCAGGCTTTGAAAATTGGAAATATTTTCATTTCCGTGCGTTGATGATTACACCAAAATCCTATTTAATGTTCTTGATTTTGTATGGCAGTCAGGCGAACTAACAAAAATAGAGGTGGTATAGAAGATAAGGATATATGTAATATGTACACTGACACTGCTTATGAACACAAAAGCCGAATATTGTAGTCTACAAGGGCGTTTGTGATAAGGCCCTGCATTTTTATGACCTTTTGTGATTTTTCGGTGGTTTTATCACATGTGCCGCAACGAGCATGTCAAATTTCTGTCTTCATTCTTTCTTTGTGAGCGCTACTGCTCAGCAGCTCCATAAAAACACCTTTTGATGTCTCCTCTCCATTTTTAGAAATAGAAATTTGCGTAAGAGATTATGTCTTTTGATTATGTACATGTTCAGTTTCCGACAAAAACGAAAAAACGCGAAAAAAACATTCTTAAATAAGCGTGATATGAAATTTTTAAGAATTGATGTATTTTTATTCTTAAGCTGAGTGAAATGACGATGAAAAATGCTTGAACTTGAACATGTAAGAGTTAGCTGTCCCTGCACTTATAGCTATAATCACTTTATAAGTTTACACTAAAGCTACCGGCAAATAATGATAATACAAATAAGAAACGCATCGTTTACGGAATCTTTCATTTCCGCTCTCCGAAAAGATCCAATTTGAGGATAAGCTCGATATATGCAGTTCGTCGAACTGGAACAAACGCACCTACAATGCTGACTAGGTGGACGTTCTGTCACAGCATCTTTCTTACTTTCCTTAGTTTAGTTCAAGCACAAGATATTAAATTGTTGAGGTTATTCATGGAATAATCGTCCATTCTCCTTATACCAGTCCCATTTTACCCCATTTGCTTGCATTAAATAATATTGACTGAAGATATTTTACATTGTAACTTTGGACGGATGAAAGTATTTACAACTTTTTGTATTAAAATTTCCATTTTTCGAATGCATACAATGTCGAACAAGCAGTAGGAAATATGCCTTGAAATATACACAATAACATATTTTATGCATCCAGTTTGTGGAGTAGTTTCGCAATTCTATGCGCCTATTCTCAAAATAATGATTATAGTCATGGCCAAGAGCTTATACATATATAATTTATATAATATAATCAACGTAGAAAACAAATAGCTCAAAGAACATTAATTTAATGATCTACTTGGTCAGTTGAGTATGATTTATGACTGCTCAAATCACTAGTTCATTCCATAAAGTTAAATTACGTTAATTAGTAATCATGTACTCCAATGAACTGCAAAAACCTAATATACAAGTGGTCTTTCACTTAATCTAACAAACTAATTCAAGAGTAGTTTTTACAAATGGATAAGTTTGGTTTGTATTGTAACCGGAAGCTTTTCTGCTCCATAATTGGGTAAACAAAAGTTCTCTCCAATATTGCGGCCAAACGCATATAATGCAACGCAATGCAAACTGAAGCGAAGGAGAAAGTATTATGGACAAACTTTCAGAATCTCATTCCCATCACGCGCCTCATCAAATCTAATCAAGCGGACTTTTAACGTTTTCTTGAATCGCCATCCCATTCTACAGTATCACCACTCCTACGTTACTCAACCAATTCAAAAAGTTTCCCTTACGAGCAGTAAATACAAATAGTACCTAAGGGGCTCACAGCAACTTGAGCAACTGCAGCTCTAGATTTTCAATTCCATTCGTTGTGCACGTATCGTAAAAACTTTTCCTGGGCTATTTTTACAATCTTCATTCTACGTGTGCGGTTTGTCGTAAAATGGGGAAACAATTGTAGAATAGCTTATGCAGGACAATTTTGGAGACGTTTTTAAGTAGCAATGCAATATATAGCTCTATAGCAGTTTCCGATAGGGAGCTGACTTGATGTGTATTTATACTGTTACGAGATCTCGTTTGGTTCAGCTGAAATTATAATGCTCCTTTAGCTTAGCTAAAGGCGGTGCTGAAAACTTTCATTTATTTTACCAGACAATCAGTTGAAGCACAAGCTAAGAGCTAAGCATCAAACTAATTTTGTTTTTATTTAACTTTCTTAAGCACTTGAATCTCAGAAGAAACGGACGCTAAAGACATGTAATAAGCGGTCATGCACATCTCATCGTCAGTAAAAAAACTGAAACGCCAATTCAACACTCCTTAGATTCCTTTTAGAAATACAAACTTTTACTTCCAATTTTATGCAACTCAAAAAGTTTAAATGGATCCCGAAAGTACGAACATCGGAAAATTGCCAAAATTCTTTAAAGGACTGCCTTAAAATTGAAAAATGTAAATGGTGTCAACTCGGTTTTTCGCTGTTTGACAATTTCAGCTGGAAAGTTTCACTTTCACTTAATTTATCAGCATTCCATTCACACACTTCTGACTGCGGCTTCCCGTCGGAAAATATAAAGTTGAAAACTAGTAGTCACTTTCTTTTCATAAATTTGGCATCATTTTGTTTGATGAGAAGATGTAAAAGAATAATTATTTTAAGAATGAACCGTGGGAAGAAAATACTGGGTTTGTACTTGAAGCGAAAGTTTTCTTTGCATTGTTTAAAAAGTTCTATGCTTCCTTCTTGACGACGGAAAAAGACGGTTGCAGAAGTGGATATGAAGTCTGAAGAAAGCGAGATGAGTCTTTCAGCTATGGTGTTTTATGACACAGGCAATAATATAGAAAGCCGAATAGTGGCAAAGATAAAAGCTAGCTTAGAGGGAAGGTGACACGTGATACTCAAGAAAGTGGAGAAAGCAGGAAAAAAATTAAGCGAATGTGCCGTTGCAACTTTTTGTGAGTAGTTTTAGTTCTGTCTGTTTTGCTGAAGTACATCACTATGCTGGCATCTTGATCTCTAAAATTACAAGTGAGCCTCAGTTTACTTAGCAGTAGAACAATTGGCTGAATACCGAATACTCACATTATTACTGACTGACTATGACATTAAAGCGACAAATATGGGAACATAAATGGTAATCGTTCTTTACGGGTACATTTAAGTGAGTATTTACTCGTATTTATGTACTTCTGGCTACCAGGAGTACCCTGGAGTTTTTGATCGTCTGTAATCCTAAACTGTTGAAGGAAGGTATGGCAAAGTTTCCATCTTTTATTTTTTGCCACAGCTTCATCCAGAACAAGTTAATGTTTTACTGTTGCTAATTCGTAGGGGAAGTTCAATTTGCATTTTTACCTGTTCAATCATATTAAGCTGTAGGATGCGTTTTCTGTTTAACAAGTGTCGGCTATTTAGGCTTATTTGCATTTTCGAAAAATAGCCATATTATTCAGTTTCATGTTTTCGTGTTTCGACTCAACAATGTTTTCACTTGATTAAAACCTGGACATCAATGGTGCAATGAAGCTTCTCCAAATAAAGTGGTTCTTGTTTGCGTATGCAGGTACTCATGGTTGTGTCTGAGTAAATTTTCAACAACACGTATGTATGCACAATACTGTGAATTCTGTCTTTTCAATTATCGCCAGCCTGAAGTTGTTTAGTACTGACACCGGGGTCTGATATTCGTTTACAGATATTTGTGCGAGAAAGTTTTCAATCCCAGTCGACTTTCTCGTCCATCATTCTTACTGTACTTACTTATTGACTAAGGTGTCTAGCATTAAAATACTTAAAGTGACTGAATTAAAACAAGAGTCTTGACAGGTAAAATACGTATATTCATTATGAATTGATGAACTTGTATAACTGATTGTTTACTGCAGTGTAGACATGCACAACGGTGTGGGCAGGGTAAATTGCCAAAAATAGGCTAGATTATCCGAAAAAACAACCATCTTCATACCTTTATAGTTTATCTCTCTTTACAACCAACCGTAAAGAATCTTCTTCTCTACATAATGTATACTTTTCTTTCCAATTGCAAACAAACAATTGTGCATATACGTATGTGCATGATCGAATGTTCTGCACGAAATAAACTGAGATAGCTTTCATTCCTTTCTCAACTTTTAACCAGGAAATTCAGCATGAATAATATCAATTCTGCTTCTATTATGAAAAATAGACGAGAAAGTATGAAACCCAGCCCAAACGCATGGAAGCAATAAAAATCATTTTATGAATGAATCCCGCTACATATTTGAGCAGCAAGAAGCATAAGAAGACCTAAATGTATTGTACTATTTGGAAAAATAAATTATTGAAAATTCCATTCACGTCTTGTAATGTACCATATTATTTTTATATAGTATTGTTGTTTCATACGCGTGTATTGTGAACAATCAGTAGGTGTAGTTAATAGATGCTTGCCAAAGGAAATACGCGTATGAGGAACTCATATTTGCTATACTGAGCCAGGGCTATCCCTTGTGACTAATAGTTGGACTAGCGCAACTCTGATAAAAGTAGAAACACATTGCTGTGTAACATTCTCTTTTCCACAAGTTTTCTTTCCCAGGCTCGCCAAAACTCCGCGTCTTGAATGAAATGGAGACCACTTTCGTGGAACAAGTCAGTATCTTTCTGCTTTTCCTTGCTTACACAGGCACAAGGCCATTTCATTGTGATGCCCAGACTCGTTATGTGATTGTCCTTTTCTCTTTGGCTTTGAGTATGTAGCATAATATAAAGCATGAAAGTTTAAAGGGTAGTCTTGTTACTGCCTTTTTGCCGTGTCACGGCTTTCCCTTCTCGTACTCCGTTGAGAAAAGAAACCAAGCAATCTCCCAATATCAAGTTTCTCTACAAAATGTGGTGAAAGTAAAGAACGAATTCGTTTTGGTGTTACTGATTCTTAACTCTGTTAAACAAAAATTTTCCGTGAAAGTAGATTGGAGAAAGTAAAACTATTGGTGAGAGAAGGAACAGTTGACTTGACTCTTGTTGAATCTTCAAAAAAAATTTCAAGTACATGTTGGATGGAAACGCGTGGATCCATTTTTGTAAATTTTGGATTAAAAGGCTAAGGGATTGTGATTGATTGTCAGAAGTAAAAGAGTGTTCATTCTCCAAGTTTGCCACACAATGATTTATATAAAAAAAAATTGCATGCATGCATGCAGGATACCACCGGTTCACGTGAAGTGTCAAGTATACTTCAGTATTTTTGCTTGTAAAGAACTAAGGTAAGTAGAAATATGTTTTATTTGATTTATTTCCCCCCTTATTAGAAACCTATTAGCAATACTTTTACTGCATTTTGCTATTAACAATTATCATAAATAGGTAACAATATATTTCAGGAACGGGAGTGTATTGTATATATTGTGTTTTATAAATACGTAGGAAGCAATCGCTATACTTTTCCTTAAATACGGTATGCATAGCATACGAGTAAGTATTACAGTAATCAATTTAAAAAAATGCTATCAGTGATTCAAGGTTGTGTGCACAGCGCGTACATACATACTAAATAATAACTACACAATATGGAGGTAATGCATATACACTTATTATCTTACAAGTTCTAAAACAAGCCGCCTCCACTTCTAGACACCGTCTATGACGCTCTAGTAACCACACATCAAATCAGTTTCTGTGCACATTGCACAATGACAAGGCTTTCTCCAGAGTTTCTCCCTATTAACATAACATAATGAGATCATTATGCAAATTCGTTATGAAACGCTGCTGCTCGATCAATATTTGGCACTGTAACAACAAGAGAAAGGAATAGCGAGTGGTTCTACTCGGTAAATTAAATTACAGTTTGTAATTTCAGTTTCGATCTGTCAACCAGTCGCTTCTTTTCAGGCAAAACGGTATAGATATTTAAGTTTTTATTCTTATAGTACTCTACTCCAAAGCCACTTCATGTATGCTATAGTAATCTTTATGTACCATCATCATCATGCTGTAAAAAACATCAGCATAATGTTGGTTTTAAGAATGGACTAATTAAGATTTTGCTTTTGTATGCCAACAGGAAATAACAGATGCAAAATGCAACAGCATGGTATTTAAAATATTTATGTAATGTACTGTTTAGTTTTTTAAGGTTTTATGGTGGATCTTTTAACCAATTATAATGCAAATAGAGTCTGATGCTATATTACATCGGCGCTTCCATTGTTCTCATTTAAACTAATTGTATAATGGCATAGCTTTTTAACATCTTTGTGCAGAATATTGCATTTTAAAAGCATTTCAGATGTTGACGGCATTCAGAGCTTGACGTTTGAAAATAAAAATGGCTGATTCAATTGGATTACGTTTCGAGTAATTCCTTTCCCGTTTTTGGATGTCTTCCAATGATTGCATTTGTCAGGATTTACTAGAACAGCGGAATGGCGTAAGCATTGTAATTAACGAGTGTAGGACTGCATTGTGTGGACTTCTTAATGGGGAATAAATGGCTTAAAAGCAATGTTGAAAATATTTGCTTTCCGATTGCTGACAGAACCGACATCTACTTTCACTTATTGTCTTTCGTGTTGACAGACTGATTCCAAAGAACTCCAAAAACACTTTCTGTTGATAACTCGTTTGCCACTTGTCCGACTTTTGAAAAAAAAACCTTCTGCACAATCACAGGCGCAGACACTTGATGGTTATTGGAGCAAGCGCGATGAATAAGATGGAATTATAACAGGGAATTAGATATACAAAAAATCTTGAGCATGCTTTCCCCTATTGGCAAAATACACACTTTTTGTCCCCCTTTCAGAGTAACAAGAAGTTAATCTTACTAACTAGAGCAAGTTCTTAATATTTATAATTTTTCTTAGATAGCAACATAAGTCTTTGTCTGCTTTCAATCTAACAATATTACTAATTAAGTGAAGGGAATAGGAAACCATAATCTGGCTTTTTAGGTTTTGGCAACGTCTTGAAAAAATCATATTTTTATCATGAAGCAAGATTTAGGCTTTGTTTTTGAGATTCTAAATGAAACGAAGAACCACGTTTTGAGCAGTCTCCAAGTCTCCTTTGAAGTCTGTGTGTAAAACCGATCATCAGCTCTCAATCCGATGTTCTGTTTTCTCATCATCTGTAAAGAGGGACATGAACGAGAATGCTAATACAAACAGATATGCCGATGAGATGATACATGTTGCAATGCGAGAAAGCAAGCAGTTTTGTTATTGTGAAATAGCATGAAAAGTTGCATAATTGTAACTGGGTTATTTTGTAAGCGTGCAATGAAATAACACTGTACTTGATAGGTCAGCTTAGAGCATTTTTATTTAGTACAGCGCGGTACCAGAGGCTGCATTCAAGTTGTGTAAAAAAATCTGGACGAAAAAATTGAGAAGCCAGCAGGAAAAGCTGCCTATAACAATACTAAGAAAGTTTTCGTTGACAACAACCATCCAAGTTTGACAGTTAACTGAAACCAAGGACTCAGCATGAATTACCTTAAAAGCCTTAAAAATACAAATAAAGTAATTCATAATGGAAAACGCATATATACCAAATGGAATAATTACAATGCAAGAGAAAATGACATCTAATAAATTTTTGGAAACTGATCTACAATTGAGAGAACGCTAGTGTAGACAAATAGTAGTAGACTATTATGAAGTGCATACACGACTTGTAACTCTTGAAATAGGCGTAGTGCGAGTTTAGATGTAAAGTGTTTATTCCAAACGTCAACTTACTTGTTTTCGTGCTGACAATTGTGTTAACCGGCTTTTTTACATATTGGGAGCTCAAATTGTGTTTTAAAAGTAGAACCAGACGTACTTTACGTTTACGTGATGATCATTGCAAAGTTCAAATGTAATCAATTTCTTCGCTTAGCTTCCCTGCTAACAGAAAGGTTTACGGTTTACATCCTACTGTGCAACTCGCTTATTACATCCGTGTCGTAGCTAACCCGTCTGGATTTTGGGTCAACACAGTTTTCACTCGCAGTATTTCATTCCGCTTTTTGCCTCTCGGCAATATCCCGGCATGCTTCTCGCCGGGAGACATCCGGAAATAATGTGATCTCGTAGAATGCTCATTTTCACTTGAAGGTTTAACGGGATTTTCCAGTTTCTATTAAAATTGTCCTCCAGTCTTCCTTCCCAATGGAGCTGTTTTGTATGAACGGCTGGAAGCTGGTAGAAGAATGCATTGTAGTACAACGTATTATTTGATCTTCATATAATTGACTAATATATGTATTTCCTGTGTTCTTATTCGCTGATATTATAGCTTGTTACGGATCCATGATTTAAACAAAAAACCCTACTTTGGGGAATTTATTTCGGTTTGGTTAAAAAAATAAGAACGGTAGGTAGATATTGTCAAGTAGACAAGTTTATCATGTTTTCCCAATCCTTTCGCCTAACAGACAAGCATTGATTCTTTATCTAATCCAAAAATTTTGACCGAGTTATACAGCCAATGCATCTTGTTCTTGACTCCAGTTATTGTATTGCATCCTTCATAGCAAACATATATTGGAATCGGATGTTAGGTACGGAAAATCCACGATTCTTACATAACCAAAACATTACTGTATATTATTTTTAGGATTTATTGCATACAATTTTTTAGCATAATATTTGTGCAAATGTTTTATCAGAACATGACAGCAAGCAGCGTAAGAAAATGCCAACTTTTCAGTTTTCTCTGGCATTTTATTACTGTTATGCCCGTAGGGAAATCAGGAAGCTCTTAGTACTCCAGGTTTTTTTTCAACAACAAAAATTGCAAAAAATGATTGGTTTGGATAATAAATTTTTGTAAATAAACAAAACTAATTGAAACATAAAATTGCAGCACAAGATTTATAGTTGTGCTTTTGAGACATGTAACTTATATTGGCTTTCAATAAATTTAGGTTCGTTTTCAGGCACCTATTTAAATGTTTAGTTTTCGCTTGGCGCTATCACTGAAATTGTAAGGAATTTATACTCCTCCTTTTTAAAGTGAAAGTATTATAAAATTTCAAAAAAGTTTTATCGGTATTTTTTTCATACGGCACATTACATTTGGAACTAACCCAAATGTACTAATGAAGGTATTAGTACCTAGTGCAGTTCAGACATAAATGTATGTAAGTAGATTTATAATTGTGGGGCGACAAAAATGTTTTGCTGAAAAGACGTTTTGTACTTACTACCGCATTTCCTAGCTGTAGGACGATATTTGTAGGGTAATATTTTTTCACTTGTTTCCGTCGTTCTTATGTATTTCCTGTTTGTATGTCAGAGCTAAAGCGGAAGCTCCTTAAAGTAGCTAAAGGCATTCATTCAGAGAAAGGTTAAACAACTTCCTTTGCGCCCTTTCCCCATTCATTGCTTTCTTGAATAAACGTACGTAGAAAGCAGAAGGTATAAGAGGCTTGCCTTGAAATTACTATCACCACCACATTTTTATGGCACAATAAAAATTCATCACGATGACAGAACAAGGTGATCATAAAACTCTTGAGATTTCCATCCTTTCCTTTCACCATTCCACAGTATTGCTTCAGATACTTACAATTCGAAATCTTGAATAAATAACCTGTACATAAAAACAAAACAAAGAAGCATGACGAAGAAAATGGTCGTCAACTTCTAAACTCGACCATATGCTACTTTTGACGAAAAAGGCGACAGACAGTACTAGACACTAGACTCATCCAACTTGGACAGGGTAAGTGTATTTCCCAATGCTTCAAAGTTGTCCTCAGTATTCTAAACTTTGTACATTGGTCAACCTCAAAGACACTCAAAGAAATAAAAAACTGATATAACTGATCGCAATCGCCAATCACAAGTTTCGTCAAGTCGTCTTCGAAGTATTTACATCTTTGACTTCAGCAATATAGAAATCTGGACTGACAAGAATAAAAGGGGAGATAGAAAATGCATTAAGAAAATGACAAGGAATTTCAATCCTTTTCAGTTTTGTCGCTAGCAAAATATTTGGAACATATTCCTGCAATTATGGAGAAAGAAAACAAAAAATGATGGAGATAGCAGGGTAATGAAGAACAACTTTTTAGAACAACGGAAATTTAAAAGAAACCGATGAAACAAGATAATATAGGGTTATCCAGATTAAGTACGTCCGCGGAAAGTGGTTGGTGCCAACAGCTAACATTTTGTTGCAAAAAGTCACCAGAAAAGTTGGAAAGAGAAAATAAATGATAGCACATAACTCCAAGTGAGAAAGTGCGAGTATCTGTATCTCTTCTGTTATTACGCACTAGGGAGTATTATATGTACAGTGATGGTTCCGTAATGTGACAACCTTTTTTGTAGAGCCTTCCTGTTCTACTTTCATATTTGGGAAAGGAAAGAAGAAGTTTTCTTAGACCTTGTGGGTGGGTGGATTTTTGGTGTGTTTGTGGTTCAGTTATGTTACCAAATTTATGATATTCGTGCGAGTGAGTAAAAACATGTCGTATAGTATTTACGTAAGAGCTACAAGCATATTTTACGCCAGTTTTAAGAAATAACGCCAATTATTCTTAAATGAATCCTGGCGATTCTGTGGTTAATTGTATTTAAAGCATGGTTCTACAGGTATGCTTACTGACGCATTTGTGATTTGACGCTTTCCATCAAATTAGCAAATTAGGGTTAATATGAAAGTATGCCTGGAAGTAAGGAAGATGAAATTAGTATATTGAGGCAGGATAATCAATTTGGTTACTCGCCATGATCTGATCCAGTGTGTAAAATTTTGGGAGAAATAATTGGTACTGATTAACAAAATACCTTTTTTTGTAAATTAAGATATAAATCACATGAAAATACAAATGCTGCAATTTTTAAAACCAAATAAAATAAAATAGTATATGTGACATGTGCTAGCTTTACAGCTCAACTCTCGATTAGATAGTTATCAAAACTAATATCATGGCGTGTTTGTAAAGAAAATGAATTTAATAAAATATTACTAGAGTTTTTATTTTAGAACGATTGATTTTTGCGAAGAAACGCACATGGTCAATCCCGTGAATAAAAGATTGCTTAGAATTGCGATAAACGAATCTTCCATTTTAAAGTAAAGAAAGTAGCCCACATGGGATATAGAAAGCGCAATGTGGAAAGGAATGACACGGTGATCTGGTCACGTTTTGTTTCATACGAAAAGTAATTAAAACACGTTAAAGGGGGCGGAGTGAGAATTAAAAACAGGAGACACTCCCTGCAACCTAAAAAACTAATTACTTTACAGCCAAGAAAATAATGATAGGAAACACCTGAAGTTACAAAATTAAATATTTAAAAACAAACAAGAATCTCCCTGAAGCTGTTGAAGATCTTTATTTTCCTTTCGAAATAAAACCGCGTCTCATCTTTTACAGGTGAACAATATATGTAGCTAATGTAGATCTGACCGTGATTCAAGTCAGTTCTGTCCAGTTTATAATCAGACATGGAATCGACCCTTATGAACGAGTGTGAGTTGCTTTTCTACCTTTAGATAGGTTCTGGCAAAGCCATGAATGATGAAACGGACAGACCACGCCACACCCAGGTAGAAATGAGGATTTTCCCTTCTCATGAGGTTCCCTATCGCCCTCGTATCCTCTTTTTCCTTTCACCGAAATGTTCCCGTTATCTGACATTTTACTTATGGATATCTGTTTCATGTACGTGCTCAGGAAGTAAAAGCGGCAGATAAAAATACTATATGAATGTATCAATGTAAAAAGAGAAGAGTATACAACGTAAAACACATATCCTCTGCGCTACAGTACATTGCTTTAATGTGGGCAGTAAACATTGTATAAAAGTTCTGATTTATTACTGACAAACGAGATCATAAACATCCGTCCTGTTGTTCCAGGAAAAATAATGATGAGTCGTGTGGTCATTCATCAGTTGGGATACCTCAATTGATCAGCCTACAAAAGAACACAATAAGCGTTCAGAGCATGAACAAGTAAGTGATATCTTCCTAAAAATCCAAAGCTAGTGAATTTATTGCAAATCACAGCAACAGAGTAAATCTTCTCCCAACGGAGTTATAAAAATTGTGATGGCGAAAGGCAAACACGTAATTAATCATAATCATCAGTAGCGGTGACGTTTCGATGTTATGTATACGCTAGCAGTAAAAAGTAAAATTTCCATTTATAGGCGACCTCCTTTCTAAATATTCACCCTGTTCCCACAGATAAACTTTGATAGACTAAGCTGGTAGGTTCCTTTTATAACGAGTTTTCTCATGCAAGCTCAAAAACAACTGTCATAATAGGAAACGTTTCAGCTAAAAATGTCTTTCATTCTCTGTCTGTCTGTTCATACTTTCACAAAGTTTATAGTTACACTTGATGTTGTTTGCTATTTTTAGCTATTCCGAGTTTGAGGTTTATACTCGGGGAAAGTATAGTATACAGTGTGAACTTCGGGCTAATAATGAAGTTCTCTCAAACTCGTAATGAATATTTATTGCTTTTTACATAAAATATTCTAGTGAATTTTCCACTACCTCGAAGGACATGAAAGTTTTTGAATAACATAGCATGTTTTCTCTTTGCCAAATGGTTAAGCTCCAGGAATAGATGATTATGAATGCTCCTCTGTTTTTAACAGAAAAACCATAAAACTGAGCATATTTAAACATATCATGGCCATGTATAGCAGCATATTATTGTCGGGAAGGTGTGATCAAGACACTTTTAGTATAACTGGTGTTTCTGTGATTTTTTTATACAGAAACATGCGCTACAAAAAGTTTGCAATGACGACTAAGAGTTAATTAATAGGTAAGCTAGGGATAGTTTAACAGCAATAAATTTATAGGAAACATGGAATTTCCTTGAAAAGTTGATGTGCAAAGTTAGTTACGAAGAGTTAGGTTTGACTGACAAACATAGTACGCTGGTAAATAGATAAGTAATATATGAAACCTTACATTTTATAAGCAAATTTTTACAGCCAATCTGTTCTTGGCTTGAACTGTGTGAGAATGAGTTTTGTGTTTCACTTTCACACAACAATTATTGTTTTCATTATGTATACTTAGTTATTTATAGCATAAAACATACAAACGATACCCAGCAGTATTTGAGCCCTCATTAAATCAGTTTTTCAACCATTCAAAAATGACTCTAGAATGAGTAAATATCAAAATATTCAATTTGATTTTCAGTGATTCATTAGTCTCAAGATATTCATTTTGGGGTGTATCTAAATTCCGTAAAAACGAGTGCGTTTGTGCATATTAGCTTTAAATACATTTTCCTGAAACTTACCTTTTTGCGCGTGGGTTCTCGCGGAGCGTAGAAAACCAAATTGATAGTTCATCCTCTGTCGGCTAAACTCGAGTAGAGAACAACGACAGGCAGGAGCTTTCTTCAGCTATTAATATACGGATATAACAAATATGCAATATCAATATAAACTTAAGATAAGTAGAGGTGCTCTTGAGAGAGACATTGTAGCAAATGCGTAGATATAATTGTGTTATAATGGACTTTTTTTACATTTGTTTCTTCACGTTTTATATTTCAGATCCGTGTGTGGTATTACAGTAATGTATCAGGAAATATGTCAAAAATGTAACTTTCTCCGTTCAGTATTTAATTTGATATCATTGTCAAATTGTGCCGTCAGAGTCACAAGTTACAGAAGCAAAACGAGTTTCAGCGTTGCAGACAGCGTGTGTGTGGTGTGGTTGAAATTGAAAGTTTACAGTTCTGTTTATCATACTGCCCACAACGAATATCTGCAGAACAAAAATATACGAGCCAATGATCCTATTACCCGGGTACTTGGTAGCTTTAGTTGGATCTGGTAACAGTGCCAGTTATAAAAAATTGCATGGGTTCATTTCTCCAATACAATACTCTGCACACGAACATTGCTCGAAGTCTAAAAGTTAAAAAAAGAAATTTGTTGGCAAGAAGTCGATATGGTGCTGATCATGAGATGAGAGTCAGAGCTGTGAACCGGGCCTGATTTGCGTACTCGGTTCCAGGTTTTCGGTCTTACAAAAACCTGCAGCCTCGGTGGTCCGGTTCAGGTTTCAGTTCTTTCAAAAACCGGCCAGGCCGGTCTCGGTTCAGGTTTCGTTCTTTCAAAAACTAAAACCGCAGGCACGTCTCGGTTCAGGTTTTCGTTCTTTCAAAAACCGCAGGCCGGTCTCGGTTCAAGGTTTTCGGTTTTTTCAAAGACCGCAATGCGGTTCTCGTTCAGGTCTTCGGTTCTCTTCAGTTTATAGTACATATACAGATTTTAACCATACAGAAGTATGCTTCATCTAATGAATCATTGCTTTATAAAGTAATATGTTTATTATTACACCCAAACATTCATCTTAAGCGACATAAATGCCGGTTTAAGATATTTTTTGCCTTTATTGTTAACAATATAAGCCATTTTGGATAGTCATTTCAGGTTTGAGCTGAACCGACCTATTTTGCGTTCTCGGTTCAGGTTTTTGGTTCTTTGAAAAATCCACAAGGCGGGTTCTGCGGTTCAGGCTTTCGGCTCTTCAAAAATTTTGTGCGTCCCCGTTCCGGTCTTCGGTTCTTTTCAAAAAAATTTGCGGTTCTCAGTTCGGTCTCGGTTCAAGAAACCGGGACCTGACCGAAGAACCGCGCAAGGTCCCCCAGCTCTGATGAGAGGTATTGTTATGGTTTGAGTAGTTTTTTTATAGATTACTATAAACTATATGGTATCAGCTGGTCTATAAAGAAAACGTACTTGAGTTGAAAATGCTACAACAAAAGTCAGCCTGTCGTCAAAATCAAATCATATGATCGAGGTTCTGAATAGTGGAATCACAAATCTGATTATATTGAAACCAAATTATGGAACCTTTGAACCATCATAGGATCCAGATCTGCACACATATCCAGACAAGTAGAAATTACACAAATGAACTTGTAGTATGAAAACACAATTTGGTCTCATTTTCTACTGTCAACTGTAAAACATACAAATTCACTTACCAATTCGCCATTTCTTTAAATATTATCTTTCTCCAGCATCATTGAAGATGAATAGTAAAAATACTTTTATGTGTCCAAAACAGAGAAGTCGTTTTCCCGCAATATCCTCGGCTCAAAAACAGCAGCGGGACTTGCTAAAGCATCACTCGGAGAACTAGAAATTCATTGCGTTGTTAATAGTAGCATCCTGTGGCCTTTCGTAACGGTATGACGTAAATTTCAATCTTAATCTGATATTATACAATGTGTTAAAATATTTATATCTGCAATAAATAAAATGATCCAGGAAATCGATGTTTCAAGGATCCCCTTCCTTTGCATGTTTTTTCGTGCTTATAACACTTTTCACATTTATTTTTATATTTATTTCACTTTAAAGTGAACCTTGGCTGTTATTGGCTTCCATCTTGCTTTATGACGTCTTTTGAAAGCTGAATATAAGTATGAGGTGAAAAGTATATTAAATATTCCGAGGGAATCATATAAAACTGTTGATGCTTCAGATAACTTCAATTCATGCAGCTTGCAAAGGAAGAGGAAAGTGGCTTGAAATTTCGCTTTTATAATTATAAAAGTTGGTCGCATCCTTATTTCAAAACTGAGACAACATTTTTTACTAAAATGCTTTACTGATCATAAAAAGCATGACAAATTAATTCCAAGTCAAAGGAAAGTCAAGGCAAGTCCCTTTATATAAGCCATAATGCATTTAGTTTATTTTGACTTAGTTTCAAGAAAATTCAAAATGTTCAAATAGAATGCGCAAGAAAGTTTGCTTTGCTTCAGTACTGTACTATGGCATTGAATATGTTTTTTATTACGTTATTAGTTATTGTTAAACTCCCCTCTTTAATGAAGTCATGTTACAGTGAAGTTAAAATCAAAAGTTAATTAAACATTAAATAACAAGTCAAAAGTTCAAAGTCAATAAAATCAAAGTGATGCGGTGAAAATATACAAAATGGCCTGACAGAGAACGAAACTGCAAATGGATACCTTTATAACACCAGATGCTTCACAGATTTGATTCACAGAATTTCTATAAACTTAAACTTAAAGGTCAAACAAACCTACCTTTGCAAGCTGATATAGAGACAATTACTTCAGTCAATTCAAGTATGATAGAATTCATGAACGTAATTATGAAGTTTTTCAAATTATCGGTTTTATAAAAGTTGTTATACTTACTTGGAACAAAAACTACTCATTACTGTTATTTTCATAGTTCATTCTGCGTTGGCTTAATACATATACTTCTACATGTAAACCATTTCCGTGCTATACATTTCGCAGCAGGGTTGTACTTATTAAAGTACGTCGCTTTTACACCATTATGGTGTATGGTGGTAGCGTTTTGTAAGAGCGTGTTTCCAGAATTCAGAGTGCCTCCTAATCTTTTCAAGGACTTGGTTGCATTAATCTTTAATTATTAACTCAATTTTGTTGGGAACACAAAAAGCACTTCTTTTGTCTTTTTAAGCTGCTGGTAAGTATGTATTGTTGAGTTGTGGGAGAAAGTCACGAACTCGTTTAGTTATGCTTGCAAAACTAAAGCAAGTTTGAAACATCCCTTAAGATTCTGTCTCTATTTTCATCACGCTGTCTTCTTCTTCTTCTTCAGAGACACAAGACAAATAAGGGCTATAGAGGGATTTTCTGATTGTTATAAGAATTATGTTTTTATATCCGTACAATGTTGAGGAAAAACTTACTGCTAGCCATAAGCCATTCTTTAAACGCAAAAAAATATGCCTCCAAAGCTCTGGGAGATTTGTCATTTTGCAATCTGTAGTGAAAGCTAAAAAGCTCTAGGAAGATTGTAAGTAAAATTGAAGAGTTTAAGAATAACTGTTCTTAGAAGGATTTCCGTATTCGTTTAAGATCTGATTTTCTATTATAAAATTGTCGCAATCTACTCCTCGTGCGTGTTGTAGAAGAACTTAAAACATAATTTGCCTATTTCGCAGTGTTCTTAGTGTCACATGGAGGAAATGGCTTTTCCAAAACCGTTCGACATCGTTTTACAGGTTTATAGTAGCTCCTTACAATTGCTGTCACCTTTATCAAGTACTGCTTCAACTTACAATAATATATGTTTAACTAAATATGATTGATCGGCATTCGATTGGAAGTAGACAGAAAGTACGTTAGTCTTGTCAAATGTGACAAGCAAAGTACTACAGAAATCAGGTAGTAAGTACTGTGTGTGGAAAGCTCGATATATCTGTAAAGACAAACAATAACGTTCACATTCTCATTCTCTGACAATGATATCGCCGTAAAATGCTAATTACATAATTTGTTGAAGGGCTGAAGCAATCAATCTTATGGTATGTGTGGTGTTTGCGAAGGATAAGAAAGTTGGGAAATATTTAACGAAACCCCCAAGCTTGTGCGTTTAAAAGCTAGTCTGTCGGAGAAGTACGGGCTGAATAGCAGACATGTTGAATGCAATATCAAGGATTAATCCTTCATTTATCAAACACACAGTTATACCCAGG
Organism: Orchesella cincta; assembly: GCA_001718145.1. Taxonomy (NCBI): domain Eukaryota; kingdom Metazoa; phylum Arthropoda; class Collembola; order Entomobryomorpha; family Orchesellidae; genus Orchesella; species Orchesella cincta. The sequence continues at coordinate 119,512 of LJIJ01000368.1, forward strand.
CGTAGGTGTAATATTGTTTGTACAGACAGTATATCATATTATGCAGCTCTTCCAACCAATATAATTTTACTCTTGTTTTGCTCTTGACGTTTTTATTGCCAAAGAGAAAATTTATATGCAAAAACATGGACGAGATCATGACTTGGTGGTCTTCAGTTTTAGTCAGTTTCCAACTTTTATTGGGACATCATTTCAAACGTTTGCTGCTGTAAATGGGTTCATGCATTTCAGTTAATAAATGTTTCGAGTCCATTAAAACTTATCGGCTCTGCATTGACTGTGTAGTTCGATGAACATAACGACGATACTTTGTACCTGCTAGTTTGCTGAATGATATGGTTGTATTGTTGGGAGTGAAAACACAGAGCTGGCTGCCAATATTACTGTATTGTGTTGTTTTATGGAAATGATTTGTATTCGCCAGATAGGAAAAACGTTCATGAGTTTACTTCAAACACAAGGAATGCTTTCGATAAACTCATATATCATTTGTTTTTGACAATATCACATACTTGCACAAATGTTCTTAGCCACTTTCATTTCGAAAGCAGGAAGGTGAAAGGGGTGGCATGGCCTTGAAAATAAGTCGTTAACCCTGAAAATGCTTACGGAACCGCGTCGAATGATAGGATAATAAAAAATTGCCTTGCAGTGTACAACATATTAGATTTTAAATCTGAAGACCAAGTGCAGCAAGTGCAGCTATTTGAAAATACAATAACACTTTTCAGGGTCTTCTTGAGCTACTGCGACATGTGTGTATGCAGTATTACATTTCTATTTCAGTTTATTGCTTTCAACTATACTTGTCTACACCACAGCAATTCAACGTTATTCTAATCTTCAGCAAATCTAGCAAAATAACAACCGTTTCTATTGCATGGATGTGAAATGTCTAATTTTATGTATGATTAGCTGTTTACACTATATCATCTTCTAGTTCAACACAATATAAACCGAACGCAAATTCAAGTTACATGAATTTTCCAGCACACGTCATCACTATATTTTACAAATACCAAAAAAACCATCAAAGAAAAACAGGATTGTTTACGAATTGCAAAGTAACAAACCACATGTACAAAATGGTGTACACAAAGTGCTAAAAACTGGAAGACATATACAAGTTAAATTTCAAAGGGGCCCAAATATTTGTCTGGAAATTATTTTAAGTGCATAAAAATATGTGCAACATTTGCTAAATGGACCTTTTCAGTCATTATTCATAATAAATGTCGAGACGAATTTCTAAATGGCAATAAAAATTGCACGTCATACCGACCATCAGTGGAAACATTACTATAAGCTTTTAACTTGGTGCTACCGAATGAATTCATATCATTATTCACCCAAATTCACATAATCGTATAACTGTAGTGAATTTACATAAAATCACGAGAAAAAAAGATAACCTTTTAGTGTTTTCCTCCCCTGATAGCCTACCACTGTCCTACTAATAAAATTTTATGAAATCTGTAATGCAGATTTATGGCTGGGAATGAGAGTGCTATACACAACACTTTCACTGTTGTTGTGAAAGTGAGTTTGCAAAGTGCGTCCCATATGAGATACATTAAAACATTGAACTGTTTATGCAAATAAACGGTTATGTTTTCTTTAGCCTTTCGATTGCCGACCGTGCAGTATGCAGTCACGTTACACGAGGTTATGCATGAGGATTATTGCGTGAAAAATGGCACATTTTTATTGCAAACTTTTTGGAGAACAAAAAAGTTTTATTATAAATAAGGATTTGCTTTCATGTCACTTTGCAATGCTTTCGTTGCGATAAGTTCGTAGAAAGTTAGAAATGCAGTCAGTCCGGTGCCGCAAAATTCTTTCAGTCCATTCTTTTTATATGTGTTAAGTCTGGCTGGATGTTTTTCGTACCATTGTAATGCAATGAAACTTCGACTGGACTTTCACTTTTATAAAGTTGTAATTTCTCGACTACAACCGGCCAACAATTGAAAAGCTGCTTTAATTTAATGAAAAATATGAAGTAATTACTGGGAGGCTCCACAAATGTTCCACCTAGTTTCTCTAGTATGTTTATTTAATACAGCAGCTAACATTTTTGCTACATAATACCTTTTCCTTTAACGTAGAACACCAGTTAGCACTACCTGTTTTTTTGTTCTGCTTTTGAGTTAAAATGTGACTGCTTATTCAACGAATTTATAGCTATAAACAAACTGATTACATCGCGTTCTCTGTCCCCGCCCGTTGAGTTTTCGACCGCAGTAGACTGTTGATCTAAGCGGTTTTATAAACCGCATTTATATCACTGAGTCTTGCGGAAAAATCAGTACATATTTTATGCATTTTGATATAATTTTGTCTTTGAAATTGCAAATATCTCAATATTACAGCATAATTGTATTGTAGCGGACAGAGAAAGTTCAATCGAATAAGGTTTCTACGTGTCAGATATTTTATGTAGCGTATTATGCCATACACACGTTCTGAGGCATGTTTACTTTAGTGTTTGTGTAAATCGGGAAAGTTGATCCTGTCACAACGCGCGACTAACCAACCGTGAAGTGAAGGGTCTAGTTTTGCTGACAAAGATATCTGAAGAGGAAAAAAGAAAGAGAAGCATTCTCCAATCGAAATGTATAGAGACATTTGCCCAGTAGAAAGTCAGCATTGACATCGAAAGTACGTGCTTAAAGTAAAGTTTGCTTTATCCTAATAATGCATCATTTTGCCTTCCATAAGCAATGAATGCTATAGGTACATAATGTCAAGAATTATTTTAATAAGTAAGGCAGTTACCAAACCGCTCATGATTTTGGATCGTCTCCAAATTCATTAAGTTGAATAAGAAAAAACGAAGTTTTAGACGGTGATGTGCATTGCTGCAAATTACGAACTAGTCTAACGTCTCTGAAGACAGTAAAAAAATTAGTAATCGGCAGAGAGAAAACTGCCAGCCTAGTCGTTTCCTTTCGTTTGATGTCTGTGTACTGATGAGCAACCGCTCTATCCTTTTGCTCTCTAACTCTTGAAAATGACCATTCTGATAGGAACAGATTACTTCTGCAGAACAACCTGAACAACTAAAAACTCCAAGTACTCCCCGACACATAATTTCTTGTCTGGTTCGCCTTTTGTTTGATTTGTCTGTTTGTTCATTTTTTAAATGATAGGAATTTGTTTCATCTCTCCTCACACAATTTTCTTCAATATTAAAGACGATAATATGTTGCTAAATTAAGTACATCCTCTTTTAATAGTTTTTTACTGTCATCTTTATTGTCGGTCTGTAATGGAAATAAAAATTGGTACATGTATTCGTTTGGTCCTATCAACAAGTCTGAATTCACCGTAAAATCATTCGTATCAAACGGATAATGGATATTGTAACTTGCCATCTTGTCGTTTGATAGTTCGAAGCCTTGTATGGAATGGATGTTTGAAAAATGATAGTTTATTATAAATTGTTTTCATGAATATGCCTGATTAAATATATACATTGTCCACGTCTGTCTCTTTACGAAAATGACGTACAGTACATGATAGTTGTAAATTATAAATGAAAACATTTTATTTAATATAAGAGAGAGTAGGAACGCATGCAGAATCACACGTTCAACATTCTTTTCATTGGACAATTTGCATTTTTCTTAAATTAGATTATAACGCCATAAGATGTCAATTTTCGGCGTAAAATGTGAGGAGTATTTTAGTAAACAGTTTTTTAGGTCTATAGTTGTCATTATTGACAGAATGGTTCGGAAGTTTCATAAAGTAATATGTACATTACTATTCATGATGAATATATTTCCCTCGGATCCGGTATTTCCATTTTTATTTTCTCCAATGCTGCACCGGCCATTGGATACAAGTACGGAATGTGATCTGATCTTTTCTTGGATGCGTGCGTGATTGCAATTATTAAGTTGGAGCACGTACACTGAAAGCTTCGTTTTGTCTCTGCTCTGGATCGTGAACACTTCAAAATTCCCAATAGTCTTCTTTAAATGCGTTGAACTGTAAAAGTACTATTTGACTTGCTGACGTTGAAAACGTGCCTATTGAAGCAAATAAAATGGGAGATAACGTAGATAGCGCAACACCAGGCCATGCAGGCACACGAGAATGGTTCCATGTATATTAAAATGGAGTCATTATACATCACATTGTCTTCTTGCCAGCTGAAATGGGAGCTACATTAAATTGGATTAAACTTTTCAAACGTCAGATGAACATATTTTTGACGACGCGAGTCCAAGTGTTGGAGAAAATAGTGTTATAGCTTAAGTTGGCACATAATCACAATTGAGGCAATCTGTATGTGTATAGGAGAAAGCGTGAACATAAAACTGTTGGTCCTTAGCTTAGGGACAAATGTCGTTTCCTCAGTCAATTACTCCTCCCTACGAGGATGAGGCTTCACGTAACTAATTTCATATGGTCCATGCTATTTTATGGATGCGATAAAAAAGATGAAAAATAGTAAAACGGAATCTAAAAACTTTTAATATCATAAAGTTGAGCTCATATCCTGTGTCAGTTTACATTTTACTGCTTTTTAATGTCTTTTGTTGACACATCTTAATGCTGAATACAAAGCAGCTACTACCTAATTTCTAAATTAAAAAACGTATGTAACTAACCAAAGTTACGTTCATATACATACATAAGAACACCATTTGACCATTTTCCATTAACTTTACACATGAAATAAATTCAAGACTCTTTCCTTCAATTTTTGTAGATTCCTTAGTTTGGCTTCTGTAGCAGAGGTAGGATACAACTAATGTGCATGTTTCGCTTTAGGTCTAGGTAAACTGAAACCGGAAATGTCTCCTGGACTTTTAAGGAGCACACACATTATTACATTACACTACGTAGTTTCTTAAGTGTATTGAATAAATTATGAGAGCTTGTTTTGACAGTGAATATAACCTTGCGGAAACAGAAACGTTGCGTTCATGATGGGCAACGATACCCCACACCAGACACTTTGACATTTATGATCGCATATAAGATAATTATGATGTATAATGGTAGTGTCCGACAGTATAAATAAAAACAACTCGTTCAATACTCCCTTTTCCTTTTTACAAGTAAGCTTGAACCATATCTCTATGATTCGGCTAACTATGAAGAAATCGCAATTCAGATAATTACATTTCTTGAGATAGAAGGATAACCGCTTCGAATCCATAGCTTTTTCCCCAGATGTGATATGGATTATGGATGGTACAATAAGAAGTACGCGCACCTTATTTCTCTGTGTGTAATGCAATGTATAGTTTATATCTACTTTATGAAATTGCATTTCTCAAGGGGTTTCCCAACAGATCATGAGATAAGCTTGGCAGAGAACATGAAATTAAGACGTAATCCTTATTTATTGCATTTTTCCTGAGCCTGGAGATTCATTGCAACCTGTAACGTAGGCTTTCACTGATGGAACTGGAAAAAACCGAGAGCTGACTCGTGCAGGAATAACTAGGTTTCGTAACAGGATTTTTAGAGATGTGAAGATGCAGCTCACCTGAGCTCACTGGATACTAAAGCAATATGTAAGTACCCATAGGTATGCTGGTTTCCACGAAGAATTAGTCTTCATAATTCATAAGATAAGATAATTATAATAAAAAGGATTTATAGTAAAGTTCACAGATTCTAACAATATTGGGAGTCTCGCAAGTCTGAAATCATAAACATGGGGAGAATGTAGTGGGCGTGAAACTGTGAAAGCTAAAGATTATCTGCCATAACTGCTATTACCATTGCCATTGTACCGTCGTGTTTGGATGCTAGAAGTAGCAGATCGCCCAAAGCTATTTTATAGAACGAACCTAATCAAATTCTAGGTCCAGGTGGTGCAGTAACAATGTGGTAAAAATATTTTAAATAAGAAATTAATTACAACAAAATTTGATGCAGGACCAGGTGGTTTTTTTCAAAATGAACAATGGACGAATGGTACTTGCTACTTTGTGCTTTCACAAAACTACAAAATTACTTTTTTTGTACGGCCAATCCGACATTTTTAGTGTGTGTACCTTTAACTTTCGTCTACTATCTCTTTGTACCAGATGCTTCATTGTTGGTTGAGGTTGAGTGAGATTATTTATATGTATAGTAAATTGTATCTTCACGAAAGGTATTAACCGAAACCAAGAAATTTATCAGCATTTTTTCGATATAGTAAGCTATGAAGCAAAACACGAAAATATGCCACCGATACTATGCACCTTTGTGCACAGACCATTTTTATTGCTCAAAGTTACATTTACAATGATGGTTAATGTAAAAGATATGGGTTCTTCCATTCCATGCTCATGTTTTGTCTTCAAGATGGATATATATGGATTCCGAAAAAGAACTAATGTAGCGGAGTAGACTGCAGATTAGGTATATAAATGTTTGTTTGTGAACTCCTTTTATATTCAATTTTGCCTCTGTCTTAAACGATTTCGATGGAAATTGTTTCCCAAAATGCTTCGTTGATGTCTTTTTGTCAGTATTTTGCTTTGAAAGTGAACAGCAGCTGGTGCTTTAATTTGATTAGGAATCTATTCATGTTGGCCTTCATTCTATTTGATTCACTTAAGGAGTGAAAGTCAATATCGTGGAGTAGTCTGGTGACTACAAAGTTTGGATTCCAAATCCGTATATATTATTAGTTTGTGTTACCAGAAGGGACAAATTCGGGAGTCCAACATATCGAGAGTATTTGTATCTGTGTTGGTTTTTGCTATTATACCATAAATTGCGCTTCTGTAATTGGATTCGTTTTATTTATAATCAATTAGTATCGTCTTGAAGGTTCTGCTTTTAGTGGGGGAGATGTATGTACAGTTAAGAAAAATAGAACCCGAGATTGGAAAAATTTAAGAACTGCCAGAAAAATCGTATGAAATATTGTTCTACTTTATGTGAGCCACCTCTCGACATTATTTAAATGTATGTACAAGTGCAAACAAACAAACGATGCTCTTCAAGTTGAGTACTGTAGTTTAAGTAGAGACCGTGCGTGGGTTGCTCAGTTACTTTTCTTTTGTGACATCGAAAGAAAAGAAGATACCTTGCCCATGGGGCAATACGAAATAGTTAAACCATATCACTATTGTTTTTTTCGTTCATTAAATCTGAAACGTATACTCAGATGGAATGACAAACGAAAAGCTTTTTTGATGTTTATAACAACTATCTAATGGATTGAAAAGAATTTTGATAGGTTTCTGCTATTTTGAGTTGTCCTTGTGCCCTTTGGGTGACTTTCTGAGCTGATGGAATTCGATCAGCAAGTGGAACATCTGGAGAGACAAAGCACGTTCAATTTTGATGGAGTTATATAGGCTTTCACTTCCAAATTTATGGTTTCTTTTACTTAATCTATTGCACGATACAAATCTCATAAACGTAAGATATATATATAAATAATATACACTATTATCAAAACACAGACGATGAGTGTTATTTGTTGCCATACTGGTTTAAAAAAGACAGTTGTTTGTGTGTTGTTTAACTCTCATATATCTGTATATGGGATGTGAACAATAGTCCATTCATAGACGCATCCTAGCAGTTGTAAAGTTTTATTAGCATTGCAGCAATGCCATTGCCACTTTCAGAATAGGCCAATAAACGTCGCCATGTGTAAATAAACAAGCCTTACATCAACTTATACGCATTAAGATTCGTTTCATACGTGTTTTATGGGCTTGACGTGTTGAACTGAAACCATACCATTGTTGTATAATAAATGCTGGATTTACTGCTCGATTTGTACATTGATGATGGTCAGATGCGCTAAATAAAACGAGAAAGAAAATGAACCAGATGCATAGCACAAGATGACAGCCACTCATTGCACAATTTGTATATATAGTAAAAACCCAAATGAATGTAAACCTTTTTTGTGAATTCCATTGCTTGCTGTATCATTATAGGATTTACCACTTCAAAAAACAGATGACTAAAGTAGGACAAACATGATGATATTCCAGTAGAACTTTTTTTAAAGCACTTTGAACATTAGCTATGTTGAGTATTGCACTTAAAGCAAAGGAATTGTTTCACATATTTTGCAAGGACAAGCACTTAAAGATGGAATGATGCATTAGTACAAGGGTGGCTGTCGATCGGCAATAAAGGGAAGTGTGAAAGTATTACATGGGATACATTTTTAGTGAGGCGACAAAGATCGAATAGAACATGAAAAAAAGTTCACGATATTGGAATGCTAGATCCTGACAATGGAGACGGCCGTCATTAATCCTTATAGTGTCATCATGTAAAATGTCCCACAAGACGGATCTTGATGTGTTTGAAAAATATTGAACTAGGTATAAGCACCGATATTGATGCACCATGGGTTGGTTGGAAACAAATATATATTACTATTTTTTACTTTTGGGTATTAATAGTTTGTAGTTTTGGATATAGTTTTAGTTCCACCATCCAATCGGGTGAACCAAATTGATTGGACATAATAGATACCCGAAATTAAGGACATTTCAAAGCTTTTAAAGCACTCATAAAAACAATCCCACGCAAAACCTCTGATTGTATGCCTGTCAGTAATCGGGTAATGTATAGCAGCTATACTATAGCTACCTAAATGGTAAGATACGTTTGAGGTGTTTCACAGCACATCCTTCAATTTTTTCACTTTTGGTATATATAACGGCATGCCATCATTTTGTACCACAGCTGTCACCAACGCCAACTTCTGATGGAGACCAACCTTGACACGAATAAGGTAAAATAACAAAAGCGCATACTGTAAGATCCGTATGGTGTCGGAAAACTCTAAAAAGACAAATATAAAAGTGCTCAGCACGACATTCGTAAATGCCATTACGGAAAAGTATGTTGAAAAAAATGCTAATAAAAATGTGTTCCGTCTTGATGGAAGCTTTACGAACCCACAATGCCAAATAGTGCCATGCATTATATGTCTAAAATGTAAGGCGAGAAGAAGGAAAATACGGTAGAAATGTCATTATGCTGATGCTGCATTCCTTCACTCCCGTGACTCGAATATGGAAACGATGCTGAGTGAGTATGAGTTCCATTTCAGGGAATTTTCTCTTTGTACCTTTTTTATCACATCACAGCCACTAGTTTTCTTTGGGAGAACGACAGACACAATATTCATAATATCTTTTTCTTAACATGACAAAAGTTTAGCGAAAATCTTGAACAACCCTTCCTCTTTATTTAGTGACTCAATTTGTAGATGCACAGTACGAGTACATGCTCATCACGTTAATTATATTAGTTTTTGATTGGCTTCAAGCAGTAACCTAGATGCTCATCAACCGTGTAATAGGCTCAAAATGGTGTTCTCTGCACCTAAGAAAAAAATTAAGTACAATAGTGGCAACTGAATCATCTTTCTGGAAACTCTTTGCAAACAAATGGCGCCAAACTCCACAATGACAGGTTTAGTTTTCTTGAGAAGAGGTTTAAAATGAAAACTTATTCATGGGGAAATATCATAATACGCAAAAGAAATACAAAGAATAGAGCCAGTACTTCACATTGGAAGTCAGAAGGTGGAAATCTTTTGGGCGCAACACGGCATGCAAACCTCATCGAAAATTGAATAGAGAAATTGCCCTTTGCCTCGTTGATTTTTAATACAATTTGAATTTTCATGGGTCTGAGTTATGCACATATGTACAGGTGTTTCGTTTTGTTAAAGGATGAATAGTTTTTAAAATACACTTTCACTATCAGTTCTTTGCTCTGCTTTCAATACATGAAGTAAAAAAGGAAAGGAGTACAATTTTAGAATGTAGTAAGTTTTAAGGGATTTCCAACTGATGATGAGGGATTTTTCAACAAAGAATTCATTGTATTATAGTATACTCAGGTATGGGCTAATCTTACTTTCACAAAAAAGTACGCGTGACTTACTGACGCGTCAGGTGCGCTTCTGAAAATTGGAAACATTTTTTATTTCCGATGGTGGTTTTACACCACAATCTGAATTTATTGTCGACTAAGCACTAAGGAAAGTACGTAATAAATGTTGTTTTGTGCTTGAAAATCAATCAGTCAAATATATGCATTCTCTTTTAAGGTTCTTGAAACTTTTGCGCTTTACATGAAATCCCATAACTAGAATTTGCATAGATTTGCGTTGAGACATTTTGGTGACGAGCTCAGTAGTAATCGTAAAAACCATTTTGTTAATTTAATATTAAAATATTGTAAACCTGCTCCAACAATATATCTAGGCTAGGCAAGAAATCGATTGTATGAAAATGTGAGACCACAGCGAAAGTCTGGTATCATATCGGGAAGACTTACATTTGAAAATGTATGCTTCGATAAAATATCTGACTTCCTTCGTTCTTATGGACGCTGAAAAAGAAAACGACGAGAACAGTTGGAAGTACGTTATCATCGTAATGAACTATAATGTCTATAGGGATTTATAAATGCACAATCTGCTAGCTAATAACTTCAACTTTGATTTTAATTACATCAATTAGTACTCTCATTCACTCCGATGAACTTGAAGTAGTTTGTCTTGGTTGCCTGAAGAAAAAGAGAACAGATGCGGTCTGGTTTTAATCAAACAGGTTGAATCAAAAGCAATTTCCGTGTGTGAAGAAGTTTGGTTCGTATTGTAACCGGAAGCTTCCCGTACAATAATGCGTGATAAACAAAAGTTTTCTACAATTTTGCGGCCAAACAAATCCAATGCAAACCGATGCGAGGAAAACTATTATGGGATAACTTTAAATCTTCATTCCAATCACGCCGCATCCATTCAAATCTAATCAAGAGGTCTTTTAACGTATTCTTGAATCGCCACTCCAAAGTCTTTCTACGCAACCGATTCTAAAAGTTTCTCTCGTGAGTAAATAGAAATATAATACCTAAGGGAGCAACAGCAGCTTGATTTTCAATTCTGTTTGTGTCGCACGTAATCGTAAAAACTTTTCTCAAGTTTTTTTTTACATCTTCATTCTACGTGTGTGGTTCGTCGTGAAACTGGAAAAGTTGACGAATATTGCATAAAACGGTATGTTCCAGCTCTGATCGAAAATAATATTTCCAACTTAATTGAAGGCGATGATGAAAAGAATGTTTTGTTTTTGTTGTGATAAAAGGCTAAGCACACACTAAACATAAGATAATTCGACTTTATTAAACCTGTTTTTAACACTTTACGGTACGGTTCCTTTTGAACAAGCAACAACAGAAAATAGGTTCCAGTGTCGTAAATGGTCGTGTACATCTCAGTAATAGCAAATGAAATGAACCACCAGTAAATACACAGAAACGTGTTACAAAACTTGTACTAACTTCTGTAAACTCTGAAACTGGAAAAGTTTAAATGGTTCCGATAGAAATTGAGCATTATATGAGCAAAGTAAGTAAAGTTTCACTGCCCGCGTTTAGAGATCTTTCATGGACCAGCGTAAAAGCAAAACTTGCTACGAGTTTGGAAATACAAATGGTGTCAGCCCGGTTCCTTGCAGTTTGACAATTTCGGCTGAAAAGTTTCACTTTCAGTTAATTTATCAAGATTATGCACGTGCAACGTGGTTTCCTGTCGAAAACTTCGTTAAAACCAATTGGAGTCGCATAATTAATATGGTATCATTCTGTTTGAGTGAGATGTAGATTATGTAAAAGATTAAAATATTTTACGAAAGAAACGGGCGCAGAATATGCTAAAAGCTGAAAAGCATAGTTTAAAAGAAAGTTTTCTCATTGTTAAAAAGTTTTGTTCATCACTTTTTTTTATAGAAGCAGCCAAGACGTACCTCAAGTGAATATGAAATCGAAATAGTTGCATTGGAAAACAGTCGTAATAATGAGTCTCTTAGAGCAATGATGTTTTATGACACCAGCCACCAGCAATAGAGAAAGCTACTCACCGTAGCAAGAGAAAGTAATATGATAAAGGTCAACAAAGAAACATAGTGCAAGACATGAAAGAGACACATGATGCTTAGAGAAAGTGGGACAAGCTTTAAGTGACACTTTTTTTCTAATTCTGTTGGCTATACAGTACTGGGTTTAAGTGGTTGTCCTGTATTAAGTGGTTG